>JAQIFY010001661.1:0-13987 GCA_028533085.1 Varecia variegata | reverse complement strand
AAAAAAAAAAATCTATCTAGGAAAAGAACTCTAAGCACAACACAAACATTTCTAGCACATACTGTTAAAATGAAATGAAAACATTAAGTGCAGATGATAGAGAGGATACTAAGTACTCATAAACACTAATATCTATAAATACCATTTGTCATCCTGCAAAATCAAAAGCCCTTACTCTACAATTTCAACTACATTAAGAGAACATTAACATCTTCATGCAAAGACAAGAGGCATGAATTCCCATTAAAAACTGAAAATGAAGGAGGATCAGAAATGTCAGTTAACTATATTAAATTTCTCTCTGCACTGCTTTCTCACTGTTATGTTATCCACAGATAGAGTTCTTTGCAATATACTCTGGCATGTAGCTCACAAAATAACAAAACACATACCTATGTATAAATGTTTATACACAAAAATATTTTTTATGCATCATATACTAACATAGTTTTCTTTCACTCTAACTTTAAAATTAAGAAAAACATTAATTAAAAAGAAAATGCATGTGAAATACACACATACACACACACAGGACACATTCACACACAAAATACACTACCATCTAACATGTTAGGATAACTTTAAATATATAAATACATTCCAAAATTCACATATTTATATTTGTTAAATAAAATTATATTCCTTAAGCAATTTACGAAAAAAAAAAAAGACTCCTGGATGCAAATTCATTCCACATACATTTGACAGATCAAGATCACCCTGTTCAAAATGCATGTATTTCATATTATTTACTAATCCTCATATTCTTAATTTAAGAAAACAAAACACAAAACTCTCAATTGTTATTATTGCAAGTGGGATGGAAATATAAACTTTTACTATACTCCAACAAGACAATTGATGGCTTTGCCCTTAGAGAAAAAACACAGTCCTGATGCAGAGGATCTTGACCAAAATCTTGATACAACTCTTTTTGTTTTCCCTGCTAGACTACTGGTAAACAATTTTAGAACAAGGTGTCTGGCATAGAATTTAGAGCTCTTTTCCCCCCATATGCTTTTCTCAATTAAAAATTTCAAACAGCTTTTTGCTTTCAGTTAAGACAATAAAGAATTCAACAATATGACATTCTTTTCCTCCAGTTAAAAATTCCTTATTTTGCATGCTCTTTATTATGAGTAGAGGTTGCAAATTTTCATGTTATTTCCTTATTTTCCACCTTTGACACCCATTGCCCTTCTTGTTAGTTAGCATTGGAAGCAAAAGTGAAAAAGAAATCACCCCACCAACAAAATCACCTTGTCCCTATAAGCCCTTTGATATGAGGTGTATGAATTATTGATAGGGCTTCAAAGAAATGTTTGACTTTTTGAGCTCTAGTAATTATTTTTTACAAAACCACATTGAAACCACTCTTGGTTGATACCTAAGTTATTGACACTTACATAGTAATTCTTTAATAATTACCATGATTCAATTCTTATACAGATAAATGTAAATTCACACGTATTCATGATTATGAAATTTAACTGCTTTTAATTACTCCTTTCAAACTAAAATAGCTAACGTAGTGTAGTTGGGCTTCCCCATTATGACTAAATTATTCTCATTCCAGAGTTCAAGTGTTTATGTTCCTGTTTCCAGGACTAGTGGGGCATCATTGCATGAGGCAAGAAAGAGCCTCTGGGAAAAGAAATCTCTAGGGAAGAAGGGAAAAGAGCACTGAGGTGCACATGTTTGGTTCAAGGTCAATTGTCCCAGATGCTAGGGAAGATAAAACATACCACTTATTGTCTTCTATCCCAGGCTCAATGGCTTTCAGCCTGAGTCCTAAGGCAAAGGATCTACAGGTAATGAGCAAGTGAAATCTTAAAAGCAGCTGCTTGTCTACAGCATCACCCTGGGACCCGGAGAGCCCAAGGCATCCGCAGCACTGGCACTGGCAACATCAGGGCTGGCAGTGTTGGCGGCAGCACTGACAGCAGCAGTGCAGCTAGTGATAACACCACGTTTGGCAGCAGCAAGAGTTCCTTTAACTCCTTGTACATCAGCTCTCTGCACCTTGAGCACTCAGAGCCTGGGTCTCAATGGCATCAACAGATACGGCAGACAACAGCAGATGCTGCAGCAGCAGCAGTGTTTTCTGCGCCAACCAGCGGCACTTCTGGCTCTCAGTGAATGAGAGCCCAGCAAAGGAAGTAGGAGAATAGAAGAGTCCAGGTAACACAGCAGTCATGATGGCATGGACCTTGCAGTCAGCCATAGCTGGGTCAAACCAGGCACTGCCGTTTAATACTTTAAATAATTTTTTAAAGTGATCTATGGTGACATCGGTCAAATTATTTAACCTCTTTATGCCTCCAATTTTGTGTGTAAAATGGAAATAATAATAGTCCCTATCTAATATGACTGTTGCGATAATTAATGAGATAATTTAAATAAAGAATTTAGCATAGTATCTCACAGATAGTAGAGGCTCAATAAAGATCAGCTTTAAAAAATAGAGGGGCAAATAAAAAAACTCTGTGTGCCACGACGGGTATTTCTTACTACCAGGTCTCACACAATACACCGAGGGACTCCAGAAGTTATTTCAAGAGAACATGAGAGAGGTTGGAGTATGCACAGCCCCAGAGAAATGTTATATCTTAGATGTTATTTTTGCCCTAGTTTTACCCGCTGGGTGAACACAAGAGGTCTGAGAATCACTGGCTGACTTAATACCGTATTTTCTGATTTTCTAACTTCAAACCTTCGAAGTAAGTATTTGTTTTCCACTCATATAAGCATAAAATTAAAAAAACCTTTAAAAACTTCATGACAAGATTAAAAAGTAAATTTCAGCACATTTTAATCTCTTCTAGAAAGAATATATTCTAAGAGATGCATAGAATATATTCTATGCATATATATATAGATGCATAGAATTAAGTGTACATATTTCAAAACTTATTATTATTTATTTATCTGTTATGTGCTAATTATGCACAATCTGGGTACATCATTCATATTAATAAGATACATATTAATAGTAGAACAAAATAAAAAATTATTTCCAATTTATAATAAATAGAACCATAGTTGATAGTTTTTCTACTCCTCTTTCTATAATCATCTTCAGTGTTAGTGCTATCTGATCAGAAAACATGTATGCAGCAAAGACCTTAATTTAAATAGACATCTTTAGACCTTAATTTAAATGACATCTTTAGACATCAGACTAGACTCTGATGTAGTTCTAGTGAGTTTGGCAGATTCAAATGACCCTAGATAGTTACAAATATTAGCAGATGAAATAAACACTAAGGACCACAGTACAAATGCATCTTTCATACAATTATGAAGAAAATACAGATTTTCCAAAGTATACAATTTGTGATTTAGACAGAGGTCTTCTCTGCCTCAAAAGGCATCTCATGTAGGAAACCTCACTATGTGTTTTAGAATTGTTGTAAAATAATTATCCAACGCTGCTTAGGAGAGATAGGCTGCAAATCATAACACTGTAAGATTGCAGAGTTGGAAGAGAACATAAAACTCTCTTAATCTGACCCATCTGTCAGTTTAGTTCCCTCACATGCATCTTGCTCAGGTACCATCAAAAGCAGATACTGAGTCAGAGTTAGGAATACAAGATAATTATTGAGGGGAAAGGTAAAGAGGAAGGAAAAGGATAATGCAAGGAAAGCCTTCAGACCACAAGGTAGATCTGATACTTGTCAACAGAAAAAGGATAAGAAGAATTGGACAGGGAGAACAAGGCAGGGAATACAGTGCAGATCTCACAAACTCTACCAATCTAATGTGGAGCTCCAGCAACAACAACAGCTGTTCAAGAGAGTCCTGCATTGGCAGAAATGGCCAGGTCCCTAGTGTCCTATCATGCTCCATTATCGGCTGGGAGATGATCTGGAAAAACATGGTTGAACGCTGCAAAGGATTCTAAAGGTCCCGCCACTAAGACCTGTCAGTTGACTGGACTCCTCATAGCTAAGAACGAGTTCTTTCTTGAAGAGAGACCGAGAAGCACACCTCCATGGTGGCCACACATCTCAGCAAGGTGGAAGCCAAAGCACCTTTGTGAAGAAAGCTTCAACACGTTGAAGTTAAATACATTTATTCATATGTGGGTTCTGATCATGTTTTATCTTTCCATTGCTTGAATTCTCAAAACCAACTGTATTCCTCTTACCAAAGCAGCCAATTTCAGATAGTTGAAATTAATTTTTTTACACCGCTTAGATCTTCATTTGTCCAGTTTTAACAGCCCATCTCCCTTAAATTTCTTTCCCTTTCCTAGAGGAACTAGAACCTCACCTTGCCTGAGGTCCTAACATCTAGGGACGGGCATAGAGGTGATAGCAACTAATAATCAGGTCTTCGGTATACAAAGACAAAGTAAATTTGGAAATCAGTGGATATTTCAGATATCAGCTTTTACTTAACAAAACACCCCAAAATTTAGTGGCTTAAAACAACTGTGTATCTGCTTACGACTCTTCGAGCTGAGTGAGGCTCAGCTGGCTGACTTTTCTGCTGATCTCACGCAGATGGTTAATGCAGCAGCAGTCTTCTGGAGGCTCAGTGGGCACTGAAACCCAAAGTGGCTTGGCTCACATACCTGGTGCTTCAGCTGAAATAGGTGAATGACTTCAGGCTAACCAGCCATCTCTCCTGCCCTCCTCGCAGAATCTCTACTAGGGAAGCCAACCACTTTATATGATGGCTCAGGGGTCTAAGAGAGTGAAGGTGGTAACTGCCAGTGCTCTTAAAGCCAAGCCCCATAATTGGCATAGTATTACGTACACTACCCTGTACTGGTAAAAGCAAGTTATAAGTCAATCTCCTGGATTCAAGAGCAGGAAAAGCAGACTCCACCTCTTGATGAGAGAAGCAGCAAAGCATCTATGGCAAAATTTAATCCACCACTGAGGCAAAGCCATTATCAAACCAGTAGCACATCTAAAGCATCAGTCTCCAGGGACCGAGAAGAGACAGAAATGAGGAAAAAAGAAATAGAGCAAAAAGTAGACATGGCCCAGACAGAGAAAGTAGGCTTTATACCAAAGGTAAGAGAGATTAATCCAGCAATAACCTAGCTGTATAGCTTTAGGATCTTACTGCTACAAGAACAAAGACGAGGTCCACCATTTACTAGATGTACGACACTGGCCTACTTTCATAGCCTCTTTTTAAGGCCCTATTTTTTCAGCCACCAAATAGAGGATAAAATAATATCTAACTTTCAGACTCTAATGAGGTAATGGATCTATAGAAATCTGTCCTACTCTAGAGTAAAGGTGTATAATTTAGTTGCTGTTTTTTTCCTTTTTTTTCTTATTATCTTTAAGCAAGTATCAGATTCAAAAAAGGTTAGTTATTTGAAAGGTGGAAACAGAATGAGTTGAACCAAATTTGTCAGAATCTCATGGACCTGTCTTATGATGAGGAAGTTATCTATATGAGAGAGAAGGCTACACTCTGAACCCCTGAGAGCTGCTAGGCTGTACAAGCCAGAGATTAGAAGCCCCTGGTGTTCTTGGAAAATTCAGAGTGATCTGGAAGTATACTAATAAGGATTGGGCTCATTTTAATCCCACAACTTGCCTTTGTGGAGCTCTTCCAGTACTGGAACCAGCAACACCCCTCTGCGTCATTTTTAGGCATACACATGACAAATACTATCATTCATTTATTCAAAAAAAATCTGTTTTAACTGTCTAATACATGCCAAACATTACACACACCTGTGAAACAGACAAAAATCCCTTCCTCCACAGAATATATCTTAAACCAAGTGTGAAATAAAACATGTTGTGTGTTTATTAATAATTATGTGTGCTCTACGTTATAACCATTTATTTATAATAATCAATAAATACTTAGGGAATTGAAAGAAAAAATTTGTTACAATAGACCAGGATAGCAAATGGTAAACACAGATGATTAAGAAACTATCTAAAAGACTTCCTACCACAAACCCACTTTCAGCTGAGCCAGACGTTTTCAACTGAAGCCTATTTTCCTTGTACAATGCAATACCCTGAGCAATCCATTACAACTGCTGTTTTATAACAATATCTTTAAAATCACTTCAAATGTTTTTCAGGTGATACTGACATCCCACAAAGCCATGAGAATAGAAAGAGGCAATGGAAAAAAGTGAACAACATGCAAATTCTAGAGATCCTCTTGTAATATGCCAACCTCAGGAGTCTGCCTTTTCTCTATGTTGGAATTCTAACTATGAACTCAAATTGATTAGCTGGGTTCTATACACACGTAAATAGAAAATGCCTCCTAAGTAAGATTTGAATTCCAACCAATCTCTTACTAACGCATGAAGAAAATATTGACTTATTAAAAAGGTACTAGGATAATACACACATAAGCAACTTCCCAAGTTTCTGAACACATATTTACTGAACAGGTTTTATCTAGCTAAGCATTGAGAATACAAAGACAAACAAGACATCTAACTTCATGAAGTCATGAAGGTCTAATTGTCAAGAATATTAATTTTGTTTTTTTCCTTTCTCACAGGACAAATAAGCTAAGAAACCACATTTAAAAATCCCACAATTTGGGCCTGCAACTGAACAAATTTCTTTAACCTGTATCATATTCAATGCAGTACAGAGTTTTTTTAAGTTTTATGGTTTCTTCTAGATCAAAAATCATTTCACTAAAATCACTGCATTAATAGTGTTTACCTTTATTACAATCCCTTCAGTAAGGGTCCTTCAAGGTCACAATGTAGACTCAAGATAACGTAAATTACTAGGCATTTTGATTCCAAATCCACCTTTTTCTCACTCACTTGTGACACCCTTGACAACAGGTGGTCCATATTACACTCCAATGATCAATGTCCACATTATTCATCCATATTAAGAATCAATGCAGGCCAGGCACAGTGGCTCACACCTGTAATCCTAGCACTCTGGGAGGCCAAGACAGGAGTCACCAAGGTCAGGAGTTCGAGACCAGCCTGAGCAAGAGTGAGACCCACCCCTCCTCCCCCGCCCCCCCCCCCCGTCTCTATTAAAGATAGAAAAAATTATCCGGGCATGGTGGCACATGCCTATAGTCCCAGCAACTCGGGAGGCTGAGGCAGGAGGATCACTTGAGTCCAGGAGTTGGAGGTTGCCATGAGCTAGGCTGATGCCACGGCACTCTAGCCCGGGCAACAGAGTAAGACTCTGTCTCCAAATAAAGAAAAAGAATCAATGCAATCAGTATTAATGTGACCCACAGTTACATATTTCTTGTTTGTATTCTGTAGAATTCCTAACCACTTAATTGGCTTTCAGCTCCCTTCATTAATACAAATAATAGTTATTGCCATATATGCTAAAATGTAAAGAAGTACTACTTATAATCTGTATCTCTAATAGTGAAATCAACATTATCTTTTATCACATTTTTACAGTATGACCACAATCCACAGTGAAAAAATCTATATATTAATTGTTTAAAACAGATAAGGAATACCAATCAAAACCAGTTACATACTGTACCATTCCATTTGTATAACATTTTTGATATGACAAAATTTTAAAAATGGAGAACATATCAGTGATTTCATGGGATTTGGGGTGGGGGACAGAAGAGAGGTGGGTGCAGTTATATAAAGGAAATAGGAGGAACCCCTGTAGTGCCAGAATTGTCCAGTATCTTGACTAGGGTGGTGGATACATGAAACCACATACATGAAAAACTGTATAGAACTATAAATACACACACATAACACACAAAGGAGTACACGAAAAACTGGTGAAATCTAAATGTGTTTGGTGGATTATATCAATGTGGATACCTTGGATGCAATATTGTACCATAATTTTGCAAGATATTAGCATTGGAAGAAACTGTAGTTGTTACTGTACATGTAATAACTACATACAAATCTACAATTAACTCAATACATTTTGAATAAAAGAAATTAGAGAGAGCTTGTGTTTATAAGAGTTCCAATATGAAATGATATAAGATATTCATGCAAATAGGAATATGAAAAATATATACTGAAAACAAGGAAAAGCAAATATTAAAAAAATGTTGTAATAAGTACTAAGGGACAAAAAAGTACTTCAAAATTTAAATAACAAAAAAATACAAATATAAAATACACATGCATGAGTTGTGTGATCTGTTCCCTTGTTCTACTCCCCACGTTTTCATTTGGAAACAATATGCTAAGCCAAATTTTCAAAACAACTCCTAAATCCAGCCAAGTCCAAACTTGCCTGTGAACAGAAGCAATGCTATTAAAACAATTCATCCTGTGAACTATGCACATAACTCCTACTAGCAACAACGAGAAATGTTTAAATGTGGTGGCATGAATTATGGGATGAGAGAAAAGTAAGGAAAATTCATTATAAGAGCACAAAAGATTGGAATGGATCAAAGTATATTTTAAATTCCAATTCTTTTATCCCCGTATCTTTTTTAATATGCTAATGAGAACTAAGATACCCATGTAGGTACAAAAGGCCCCAGGAATATCTCACATAAATATGTCACCGTCCAAATATGGGGTATGTCTTCCTGACTCTGTGCCTTTAAAGAAGGTTTCCTATTCATTCACCTGACCTCTAACCCTCAGTAAAATGAGCCTTAATCATCTAGCATTGCCTCAATAATTATATTAATTCTATAATTAGGGTAACAACCATAAGTCCCAGTTTGCTTGGGACACTCCAAGTTTATATGTGTTATTCAATCACTATTATTAACAGTGTTCCCTTTCATTCTCAAATGCTCCTTTTTGTACAATCACCTTATCTATCACGGATACAGTTTATACTCTACCTGTGGTCCTGCCTTTTCACCCTGACCTCTATTACCCAAGCGTGGCATTGGGTCATTTGGAGGGAAACTGCCCACAAAAGAGAAATCATAACTAGGGCAACAACACAGTGGCCAAACTCACTTCTTAAAAATATTATAATTATGCTAATTTAAATGAAATTTTATGTATTTTTTAGCACCACCAACTACTCCCATCCCAAGCCCACAGACCTAAATAATGAAAGAAGGAGATGAAGTTTAAAGCTTTCATGGACTTTTGAGAGATTGTTCATACAACCAGGAAGGTTCCTTTAACAACAAAAGTCAAGACTGCGATGTCATAGATAATGCTTAGAATATGCTTTGTAATTTTTTTTTTTTAAGCTCAAAAAACCTACTGAATGCACACATCCATTCTTTCCTCAGTGGATAAACTAGGCCTGTGGACCTTTTCTTCCCACAAAGACGTGACCACTTTCCACCATGGCACACAGGGGTGTGGCAGAAAATGGGAAAGTACACATTGGATTTCTCTGATTTAGGGGGGTTGGTAAATAAAGCTATTCACAACTTTTTCTGTTAATTCAAGATTATTTTTCATGGACATCCTTACCCCAGAAATCATTCCCATGCACCAGCTTGCTTCATTACATGAGCCTGAGAAATTCACTCTTCGATGATGCTTGCACTACTATTACAGAGTGAAAACATATGAGTCATTCTTAGAATATGACAAAGAAAAAGCAAAGAATAACTTAGATTTTTAACTGTGGACTTGATTTTCCTAATATATAGGCCATGTTTTATTAAATTAACCATATTAAAAGCAGCCAGAACCAGTCTCACTCTATACGTAATGTTGGTAAAACAAATAAACAGTTTTTATTTTACCTTGGCTCTTAGTTCTTGTCCTGTATCAGCTCAGTTCAAATAGTCAAAGCCTCTAAACTCATTCTTACCTCCTGTGTAAAAGTCTGCTTACAGTAGAGGTTATATAGTAATCATTCACATCATAGGGTAGAGAATTAGGAAGACTCAAGAAATAAGTCCTCCCAGGAATAAATATTTTTTTAAAAAAAATAGAGATACATGTATATTTTAATAGTGATACAAGTTTTAAGTTTTGAAGTTTTATCAGTAATTTCAGGTATCAACAAAATGACAATAGAAGGCATTTGGAGGACAATGCTTGTGTGTTATAATATGCTGCCAAGTTCACTGCCTACGTGTGAAAAATGGTACAGGTCTTAGCAGATGGTAGGTGCTCTAGAAATACAGTAGTACCACATAATCATGGATGGACAAGCTATCTAGTCTACCTAAATACAATGTTAGCTCTGAATGCATTTCCAATAGATAGATATAACTTCCCTCTGCATATCAAGAGAACATGACCTCTTCATATTACACCTTCTCTCTCCACAATGTTCCCAAGATTATCTCTTCTTATACCACCAATAGGCATATTTTCACTAAAGTTATGTAATACTTTGGGAGTTCATGTATTCTACTGCCTGTTGCCCACCAAGGGTTGAAATTATTTAAGTGAAAAATCGATATCACAACTTAGTATTGTCAAAATAATGATTTCTTGCTTATTAAATGGCCTAAAGATAACACTGTTTTCTAAAAATCAATTCTTGTTTATGTAAATTTAATTTTAAATGATCCTCCAAACTCACAAAACACCAAATTATATCACAATTTTGACAAACAGCTAAATTAGCATGTATTTATATAAGTATTGATTTTTTTTCATTAAAAAACAGAGACGGAAATGAGAGAAAAATAAAAATCCAGAAGCTACTAAAATATGTATTGCTATATATTTGTGGTGCAAAGATACATCTAAATTGCTTCTGATTGGTTACATTTTTTTAAACAATACACATATCTGAAATGATCAGGACCAGCTCTGGCTGGTTCTTACAGATAGCTTCAGCAAACTGTTCGTTGCCTGGTAAATTAAAGTGATTCATCAATGTCGTCCCTGTCCAAATGCACAAGATTGGCGAGCAGAGATGGATACAAAGTACAGAAAACGTGCCAGATGTGTTGAATTTTTTTTTTCAGACAGGATATATTCCTCATCTATGTGAAGCCCATCAAACATGATTTCTGTTTTGTGTTGTCAGAAATCCTTTTTATTAAAATCTTTCTAAAAATGACAGCTAAAGTCACTGAAAAAGATGTAGCACTTTAAATACCCTTAAAGTTATCTATATTTTCTCCCAAAAGCAAAAGAAAATCAATAAGAAATATAAACAAATATTGATGTGCAGGGGGGAAAAAAAATCACATGGGTGACAAAGTCAAAAAAATAGATCATGGGAGAACAAGCCCCAGAGCCGCTCAGTTTCATTTATTTTGCTTTAGATGTTTAAGCACTAAAGTGATGAAATTAAATGTTTTGAATTACAGAAGTTCCCCCCATCCACAGGGGATACATTCCAAGACCCCACTAGATGCCTGAAACTGAGGATTGTATCAAGTCCTACATATACCACGTCTTGTTCTATACATACACATGTATGATAAAGTTTAATTTATAAATGAGGCACAGTAAAAGATAAACAATAATAAAATATAGCAATCATAACAATATACTGCAATAAAGCATATGTGAATGTGTTCTTTCTCTTTCAAAATATTTTACTGTACTGCACACATCTTTTTCGAAGGTAACTGAAACCACAGAAGGTGAAATTGCAGATAAGTGGTGACTGCTCTACATGGTTTTAGCAATCTTCAGACAAAAAAAAATAGCACACCATAGAAATATTTAGTAATATTTCACCTATTTACCATTATTTTGCTGATTTCCCATTTTGATCCATTCCCTCAATTTGAAGATTCAGACTTTTTTATAGCATTTAATTCAGTAACTATTTATTTGAGCATGTGGTACTTAGAAAGTGTTGTTTTAAATATAAAATGACACTAAAACCAATACAATCACAATCCTTACCCCAAAATAATTATGTTTCTCAGTATATAAAACTGAAAAATAATTCCATATGCCTTATATATAATATAATATAATAATTCCATATGCCTTATATAAGTAGTGGGATCTAAAAAAATCTTCACTTCTATTTACAATGAATAGCAAGGCATGATTTTTATTGAAAATAAATTTAAACTCACAAGTGAGGTAGTTAAGTGTATTTGGGTTTGGAGTTCAGGTGAGTGACTCAGACTGAGAATGCAGATTTTCAGGCATCTACATATGTATAATAATTGGAATGGAGAGAATGAATAATATAAAAAGTATGTCATGTGAAAAATAACCCCTAACCCCTTTCAAGATAGTTAAATATTTAAGGCACGCCTGTTTAATATACATAAACCGGATGTCCAATCTAAAAAAATAACTTGATAACACAATCAATCATTTCTTTCCAAACTTACTCCTCCTATATGTTCTACCATGTTTTTAAGGCCCAAAACACAGGAATGAGCCATGACATTGTCTTCCTTCTCACAAACCCCCAACAAATCAGTCAATGCATCCTGTAGATTTTTCCTCCTAAATACTTCATTTTTCTGTACCCCTATTTTCCATATCTCTAATTCACGTTACCATCATTCCCACCTAGCTTATTCAATAATTTCTAGCTTGTCTCTCTGTCTGTGGTCTTTTGACTTCCATTCTTTGCCCCGGAGCCAGTATCAGCCTTCTAAAATGTCAACTTCACTCCTTTTCTTAAACCCTTTAATAACTTCTCCTTGACCTTGGGCCAAATTCCAAACCCTTTCAGAGGGCATTAAAGGCTTTGAGCAACAATCTCATAACTTACCAATATAATCCCCTTCCCCATCTCTAATACCATACAAGCACATGTACAGACACCCTATACTCTAGGCATACTAATCTTTGTTAACTTATTCAAAAGGGTCAGGTTTTCTTATCACTGTTAATTTTTCATGAAAGTTCCAACTCCACTTCCAGCCCATGCAGAGTAAACTACTCCTACAGAAATCAAGACACTACAAAGTTATCATTTGCCCTGCCTATGTAGATTGTTGCATATGACTAGATAATTAAAGTCAGATTGACTCACAGTAAATTTAATGTCTTATTTCATATTTTATTTTATTTTTAAAACTTCTTTTTAAGTTAGCAGCAGAAATCTCTTTTAAAATGGTATATAGAACTCTAATGTGCATATCTTAAACACAAGATGCTCTGATTGTTGCAGTTTTGAAGTTAAAAGATCTCCACAACATTCCCTTCCCTGGGACTATTTTAAAATACGCAACAACCCACTTAGATAATGGAAGTTTATGCACTCCGACTGCAAGTAGAAATTCTTCGACTCTTTCCTATATGATTCTGTAGTACACAGAAGAAGGAATTTATAGCAACTCGTCTGGCTACTGGAGAAGTGCATCTCAAATTTAATGCACAAACCAATCACCCAGGAGTGGAGAGGAATCCTGTTAAAAAGCACATTGTGATTTAGTAGGTCTGTGCTGAAGCCATAGATTCTGTATTTCTAACAAATTTCCAGGTAATGCAGATGCTGCTGACTCAAAGACCACCACACATTTAGGTGGATCTGTGTTATGTAAAACGTTTCCACTCCTTTCTACGAGCTTATTCATCTCTCTTCAAGGATAAAGAGTGACAAATTGTATCCATCAGAATTTTTCACAAGTGGTGAGTGTAACTCATTCCATATTATCCATACAGAACACACACACACACTCACGCACTGCAAAGCCTCTGTCTTCTGAACCTGCTACACCCTGACCTGTGCAGGCTGTCACCCCTGCCCCTGCCCTTCTGTCCTGCTCCATGTTCCCAGATAGTAAAAGCTCTTGGATGGTGCTCCCAGAGGTGGGCCCCAGGTTAGATCTAGGGTAGGAGTTGTAAGCTCTCACTTTAGCCTCATGTCTAAACCAAGGTTTCCATTGCAATTTGCCAGAAAGTTCTATACTTGGGAAATTATTGGGAACTGTCTGGTTCATTATCAAAGCACATACTTTGACCCCCATTGGGGCACCAGTACCCTGTGTCTATTTTCTCTGTCAAATAGAGCACAGAGGAGTAGAGAGTTGATTTTAAAAGGTGAAGCGGTGGTGGGGCATACACAAGGACTGCTGCATGTTTTCAAACTGAGATCAACTGTGTTTTTCCTGAACTTCACGAAAGTCAGCTTATGTTGAAACCTGTACAGTGACAGCTTACTCACCCATCATTAAACTTGCTACTATGCTAAAGGTG
>JAQIFY010001660.1:0-13987 GCA_028533085.1 Varecia variegata | reverse complement strand
CCAGAGGTCCCCTTCAATCTGAGAAGAACCTTCTTTGAAGTAAACAGAGCAGGTGTGACAAGGGCACTGTGGCTATGAAGGAAATGCCACACTCTGAGGGGATTTGTACTCGAGGGTGTTTGGGCCAGATGACATGCTATCTGGGATTTGCTTTAAATACAGCAAAGAAAAGAAGAAAAAAGGAGAAAGGGATAAAAAAGCACAGGTGGCAAAACACGTGGGTTCTTTATGCTATTTTTGATCTGTTACTGAAATTGTTCATAATCGAATTTAAAAATTATATAATTAAAAATCCCTACAGAGTGATTTATTACTTGGACTATTTTTGGGGAGTTAGAAAATCTCTTTGAGTTCTAATTTGGTACTTCAGTCATGACCTCATATTTATAAAGTAAATGAATAACTATTCTTTTCAACTTACTAGTGTGTTAAAGTATATACAAGTATCTATGGAAGTTCATTTTTCATCAATATCTCTGAAAATATGTTTGTATGCTAATGATTTTTAAAATTTATTTTTAAAGTCATTTGTATTAGATGAATTAAAAATTCTGCACTAAAATATTGTTTTTATTAATAATAATCCTGTTATACTCCTAATTATTCAAGTCCTGATTCCACTCCACTCCACTCCCAATGGGAAATAAAAGTCATATTTCTTGCAAAGTGTGTACACAGAAATGGCTTTGGTCTCACAGATGTCCCAGAGTGCGAGATTATTGCTGTTCCTCTCCCCATGTGACACTGACAGTGTTTAACTGTTGTGCACAGCAGACTCGGGGGCATGATCACCTTGGCACACATCAGATCACACCGTGTGGAAAACCTCCTTTCAGCTGATGAGAAGGGCCTTGGGACCTACCTTTGTATCCAAAAGCAAACAGATAAATCTTCTCTCTTTCTAGATTAAAAACACAAAAGAGCATCAGCCCTGAGGCTAGAGAAAAAAATGTCACCCACCTGTGCTGCCTGTGCTGAAAAACTGAAAGTTTTATCTTGGTGACTGTTTAATACTTATCAGCCCCAGATCCTTTCTACCTTATTTGAAATCATGCTTTAATAAGAATGCCTGAGAAAATATCAGGTCTATTTAAGACCCCTTCCTTTTTAAAAGTTTTAGTGTTTATAAATACACATTACCTCTACTCGTGGAAAACGTAAGTCTGGATATTGCTAGCAAAAAGATGTATTAGGTGACGAATTCTCATTTCACACCAAACATCGCTGTCTAACTTCTACAGAATATTCTTTAAATAGGGAGATTCCCATAGGTGGGTATTTAATACACTGACTGTCACACACACACACACAAAATTTTCCTTGGGGCAACGGTGTTTTTTTTATGAAAACAGAATAAAAACTTCAAAAACAAAATGATTCTTTCTAACTTAATGAAAAATTTGTTATTTTTTATTGTTTTCTGTGCATAAGTTATATGTAATTAAATTGTCAATATTAATTGTAACAATAAGAACATCAACAAGTAAGATTTTCATGAACCCACTTCAGGGTTTTGCCTGGGGGGGCAGAGGAGGGGACCCATCATGTAACACGTATGCTATAGCATGGCAGCATGAGTTACCCGCACACCACTCAGCTCCCAAGGTAAAGGGACGTGTGAGAGTTACATACATTTCATGAGACCCTGGACTCAAAACTAGTGTGAGTTAAATACAACTCACATGGCAGTTAGTATGTTAAAATATTATGTTTAGAAAAACTCATTTCACCTACATTTTTCATCCTCTATATAAAGTGAAATATATCTGTACCTGTATTTCAGGAGAACCATTAGCTTCTCTAGAAAGCAACACTGTCTAGTCACATGAAACCTTAAATACTTTCATTTAAGCTAGTCCGAGCACAACTTCTATACCCTTTGAATATAAATAAATAGGCCCTCACATCAGAGTACTCAGGAAGCAGAATGAACAGGACTTGGGGACTGAGTGGGTGGCGATCTAGAAAAGGGGATTCCAGTTTTGGTCCCAGTTTGGTCATGCGCGATGAGGAAGAGGAGGCTGGCTGAGAGGGGCTGCGAGAGGTGGGACACGTACGGTAACGACTCCAGGCTGAGCCGAGGTGCAGGCAGGGAGATGGCTGAGGGACGAGAGCAGGAGGAGTGTGGGATGGCACTGGCAGTGGAAGAAATCACCCAAAAGACAGAAAACGGGGCAAAGGCCCAAGGTTGGGACCTGCAGAGGGTGGGCCAAGTGGGAGAGGAATGCAGAGCCCTCCCAGGAAGGGCAGGGACAACGGGAGAGATTTCTTCCCATCCCATTTTACGTGCGCTCTTTAGTTTAGGATAGTTGTCACAAAATTCTTCCTTATTTAAACTACATTCCTCAAATTTGAGTTTGAGGATCTTTCCTCAGTGGCCACTGTCCCCAGTAAAACTGGACGAGGCGTCAGTGTCTCCACCTTTTTAACAGAAACACACCTCAAGTTCTCACCAGCATTCTCCAGTTGCAAGGCTCGCAAAGTGAACTGATAATCAGCTAAGATCCAAAATGTTTCGGGACCAGCCTGAGCAATGAGCGAGACCCCGTCTCTACTAAAAAATAGAAAGAAATGATCTGGCCAACTAAAATATATATAGAAAAAATTAGCCGGGCATGGTGGCACATGCCTGTGGTCCCAGCTACTCGGGAGGCTGAGGCAGGAGGATCGCTTAAGCCCAGGAGTTTGAGGTTGCTGTGAGCTAGGCTGACGCCACGGCACTCACTCTAGCCCGGGCAACAAAGCGAGACTCTGTCTCAAAAAAAAAAAAAAAAAACAAAATGTGCTGGAAGGCTATTTTTAAATGTCAATGTCTCGAGCATGTCCGCGTGTCGAGCGGTGCGCTCCCGAACCCTTGGAGAAGGCAGGGAAGCAGCGCCCTCCCCACAGGCCTGCCCTGACGCCAGGCGCTCTGGGAACTGCAGAGCTTCACTGCTGCTTTACTCTGCATTAACTTAGGACCCAGATATTTTTTCCAGTCATATTTATATTTATTTCTTTGACATTTTCTATTTATGTCATTCTGGTTTTCTCCCAAGCCTACAAAACTGTTCTATTTATAAATATATCCCAAGTTTATCAAGCTGAGCTTGTATCATTGTTTCTTCTATGAATTTTCTATGCTCCAAAATATTTTTTATCAGTCTATTATGGACTGAATTGTGTACACCCAAAATTCATGTTGAATTTTATTCAACAAATTTGTCAAAACCCCCAATGTGACTATATTTGGAGATGGCTTCTGTAAAGAGGTAGTTAAGATTAAATGAGGTGGTATGGGTAGGACCCTAATTCAACAGGACTGGGGTCCTCATAAGAGGAAGAAACAGCAGGAGCGCGTTGGTACAGAGAAAAGTCCACGTGCGAATGCAGTGAGAAGACAGCTGTCTGTAAGCCAAGGAGAGAGGCCTCGGGAAAAATCAAACCTGTCAACACCTGGATCTTGGACTTCCAGCCTGCAGAACTATGAGAAACACAGTTCTGTTCTTTAAGCCCCCAGTCTGTGGTACTCTGTTGTAGTAGCCCCAGTGCGCTAATACAGACTCCTTACCCACTATATAAACTCCAGATAGCACTACATTCCCTTCTTGAAATTTAATGGATGACAAATTTTGGCATGAAACAAAATGCATCATTTGAAAAATTAACTATAAATGTAGATGAAATTAACATTGGAAAAAACTTTGTTTTTACAAAGGTTCCATCAAACTCAGCAACCCTCACAGTAGGATAACATGATATTATATACCTTTTAGTGTGAGGTTCAGTATAAAAAATATGATATCACCTATAGAGTATTCTTATCAAAATGATTTAATCCAACTCTAGTCTAGACTTAACTTCCAGTTTATAGGAAACACAAGGGCTAGAAGAAGTTAAATGATACTACAAGTAAACAATCAGACAAATCCAGAATGTGGACAGTCTAAGTCACCACGCTGAACTCGTTAAAAAGTCAATGTCATTAACAAAAAAAAGGGAAACTGTTCTAGACTAAAAGACTGAAGAGACATAATAACCAATAGCTGTATATGAATTAAACTGGATCTCAGTTCCAAAAAGCAAAAACAGACAGAAATAGTCTAAAAAATACATTCTTGTAACAAATACGGAAATATGATGACAGCCTAGATACCAGAAAATATCCCTGTTCATTTCCTGGGTGTGATAACACAGGTGAATGGCTTTATTCTAAGGAGCACAAGGTTGACCTGCCATGCTGTGTGTAACTCTCTTTCAAAAACAGTACTACAGAAGTGTGTTTGTGGGTGGGGGGGGAAGAGAGTGCAAATATGGCAAAATGTTAGTTGTTGAATTTAAGGAAGGTATATTCCTTCAACTTTTCTGTACATCTGAACTTATTCACAATAGAAAGTCAGGGTGATTACCCTGAAATATCACCTCTATACCTGGATCAGGATGTGAAGGGGAGAATCCATGGATGAAATCCAGTGAGCTCCCAAAGCTCATGCAGAGTGAGATACATGATCACATATGATATATGCGTGTATACGGATTTTTGCAGGGAAAGGGCTCACAATTCCCATCTGATGTTTATTCGGAGTAGTCTATAACTCTCAAAAGGGTATAAAAACTACCACTCTAGAATGACAGGAAAATGGCTAGACTTAAATAAAACTCAATGCTTGTAAAGTACGTACGGCTTATATTTTTAAAAGTTGACAGGAAGTAGATTAAAATCCCATTATAATCTGAAATACCTCAAGATGGGAGGAGGAGGTTTTCTCCTCGAAGCTGTCTTAACTCATATGAAAGGCAGAAAGTTCCCCAGGAAACAGGAAGAGACACAAAGTCGGCCTCTTGCAGCTCTGCTGTGACGTCCACCCTTTAGCCCCCCTCCCCACCCACATGAGGCTGATTTCCACACCACACTCCTGACGGGACTGCAGTCCCAGTTATGACTGCATCATAACATCAGGCTGGTTCTCCACCTGTCTTTGCACTCTTTCTTCATTGACAAAATCAAACCAAGTAAGAGATAGGCCAGAATGGCAGAGACAGAGGAAGAAATATTATTTTTCCACATCCCAATAGGACTGACACAGTACCCAATGCACACCTTCTATGTTAAATTCTTCCAAAGGTCCTTTATCACTTCACTAATCTGCAAACCTCTTTGTTTTTTTTTTTTAGAGACAGGGTCTCACTATGTTGCCCAGGCTGGCCTTGAACTCCTGGGGTCCAGCGATCCTTCTAGTTTCAGCTTCCCAAGCAGCTGGGACTACAGGTGTGTGCCACTGCACTCAGCTGCCAACTTTTTTCTAAAAGGCAAGGGAATCCTTTCCTGGAGCAAAATCCCACCCTTCATAAAAGCAGTCATCAGGACAGAGGCTGGGGCCAGGAGCCCACATCTCCCACCCCGTTGGCTCTTGCCTCACACCGGTGGGTCTACAAAGCCCAGTTCGGGTCCAACACTCCCCATAGCCATGGCCTGACGGACTCCTCCAGCCCCAGGAGGCCCCTCATATTCCACGAGAGCAGCGCCAAACCACGCCCTGTATGCATGAACACCATGCTGTCCACGCCTGGCAACTTTGCTGGGGCTGCCTAGAAGGCCACCCCCAGCCTTGGCATGAGAATCACAGTCAGCCTTCCCAAGACATAGCAGCAGCATACTGTGCACAAACAGGTGCCCAAGCACCACTGGGTCCCGTGCCAGTCACACTACACATGTGCAGTCTGCTGGGGACACTGGCCGGCACAGCTCATCAGGGGACCCTGAGATGAGCCTCACAGATGGCTCATGGGTTCCATCACTCTAGGTGGGGAAAGAATGTGAAGCCAAGACTTCCACTTATAGAGGTGCCTTCACCACTTCATCTGTTCCCTCATTTGACCACTAGGAAAGCCCAGGAAATTGGGCAGGAAATAATACACGCTCCTTGTCACAGAGGAGGAAACCGACGCAGGAGAGGTCAGGTGCCTTGTGCAAGGTCACTGAATGGGCTGAAGCACACGTCTCTTTGAGGAGACTCCAGTGATAGTAAAAATTTATAAAAATAAAGCTTTAAAATAAATCGATCTCAATGCTCCATATAAATACACACAAATGCTGGGGGATAATAGAAGTCTTTGGGGAAAGCAAGCATAAACCTCATAATACTAATTTTGAGAAGATAAAAAAATTTTGCCTTTTTTACTTCAAAAAACAGAAACATGAAGTATATAGTGACTAGAAAAAAACCATTCAGTAAAAAAATAAAGTAGCTCAAAAATAAAAAGTGATGGTTCCGTGTTACACTGCTTGCTTTTACCAATAATAAGCTTAAATCTCTGGTATGAAATGGTCTGGCATTTTATGGATTCTGCTATACATGGAAAGCATAAATTTTATGTTTACAAAGGTTTTAACTAGTCAATCCTTATATTTTAAAAATGAATTATCAATATATAATTTTATTAGGTTATTATATATTATCACAAAATTCAAACAGCCACATTAAAGAAAATTTCAAAATTAGATTTTAAAAAAATGAACCAATGGCTCATTGCCATAAAATAACTACTTATGGCATTTTGATTCATTTCCTCACAGTTCTTTTTACTATGTGGATGGTTTCCTTTTGGTTGTTTTATGATGTGGTAACATACCACACATACCATTTTGTATCCTGATTTTTTTTTTGCTTAATGTCCTAAGAGTGCCTCCAGATTATTACGTGGTCTTTATAACCTCATTCTATAATTCACTGAACTACTATATAATCTTTAAGTATTTATACCATAGTTTAGTTAACCATTGCTCTATTTTTAGACAAGTAGGATGTTGTCAAATTTTTACTATCATATATAATGCTTTACTGACTGTAACTTTTATTTTCTTCCTTTTTGTTTCTTTCAGATAAGTTCCTAAAGTATATTACCAGATCAAAGTAGATGACAATTTTTAAGACTTTTGACGTACTCTGACAAATTGTTTCCTCAAAGGTCTAATATACATAACCAGCAATGAATGAGAATGTTTTTTTGTTAGTACTCTTATTAGTAATCAGTAAAATCATCTGTATCATTTTTTGTTAGTAAGTGAAAAATATACCCTGTGCTAATTTTGCATTTTTTTCTGAGAATATTTTCCACTATATGATTACTGACTAGTTGAACTTCCAAACTTCCTCTTCTGGAAATTATTTATTTACATCCATTATTCATTTATCAATTGGCTATTTATATAGATTTTAAAATGAATCTGTATGAACATTTTATTTAATCAAAATGTTAACTCAACGTTCACCATTTTTGTGGGAAATATTATTTTTCCAATTTATGGCTCCTTTAAATTTTTTTAATTGTTACCTGGACCATTTTATTGTTCTTTACCTTTATGATTCTTTTTTTTAAGAAATGAGGTCTCGCACTGGTGTCCAGGCTGGAATACAGTGGTGCAATAATAGCTCACTGCAACTTCAAACTCCTGGGCTCAAGCAATCCTCCTGCCTCAGCCTCCTGAGTAGCTCGGACTACAGGCACATGCCACCATGCATGGCTAGTTTTTAAAAAATTTTGTAGAGATGGGGGGTGGGTCTCGATATGTTGCCCAGGCTGGTCTCAAACTACTGGCCTCAAGCAACCCTCCTGCCTTGGCCTCCCAAAGCACTGGGATTACAGCTCCCCCTTCTCCCGTCTGGGCTCCCATGGTTTTAACATTACATACCCACGGTCCAGAGGCATTACCTGTTGGTCATCAGGAGTCCATATGCCACATGTGATCTGACTTTCCAAGTTGATCTCAGATGACCAGTGTCTTTGCCCACTGACAGAACCAACCAGGACAAACCCATCTCGGTATGAAATAAGCGCTTGAGTCCCATCATGGCTCCACGTGAAATCACTCACCTTAGGAACACACAGAGAGAAGGGGTCAATTGTAATCTGAAAGAGTAAATACTTTTGTCAAAGCCCAGATAAAGTCATTAACTTATCCTTCTGGCTGAGATTGAGATGGACTTAAAGAAACAATTTAAAAGACATTATTTGAAAAGCTGTAAGAAAAATAGTTGAAACCAACTACAGTACATGCTGCGTGTCAGCACTGTTCTATGTAGTTCACATCTGTTAATTCATCGAGCCTCCTGACAACCACCTTTGGGAGGTACTCTTGTCCCTATCTGCAGGGAAGACCAAGGCACAAGGTAACCAAGTAACTTCTCCACAGTCGCACACAACAGGGAGGGGGAGTGCCAATGATGACCCCAGGGACTCTGGCTGCAGGGTCCTTCCTTCCAGCTGCAGTTACCCTGCCTCTCCTTACAGCTGGAAAAAGATTCTCCATTAGTGTCCATTGGTCACTTAAGATAGTAAAGTTCTAAGTTTCTGATTACATTCTCTCTCAGTCTTGCTAACAATATTCCCTCAATCAAAATGAAGGAAAAAAAATGAACTGGAAACATTACTTATACTTGGGTGTTAAGTTTACCAAATGTATTTATTGCATGTATTCAAATTACCATATTTTTTCTCTATTACTCTGTTGTGGTAAATTACTGTATGGATTTTCCATTATTATACTATCCTTGCATACCTACAAGAGCCCAACTTGGAGGTGAAGTGTGGTCTTTTATACCCACAGTTGAAGCTGACTTGCTAATGTGTTTAGAATCTCTGCATCAGTACTCATGAATGTAACAGACCTGTGAGTTCGTTTATAGTGTCTTTGTCTGGATTTATGAGTTACCGTAACTCCTCAGCATGAGCTGCAGAGTAGCCCTCTCTTTCCACTGCCTGGAAAAATCTGTATAAACTGGGATGACTTGTTTGCAAGTTTGTTAGAACATGCCTGTAGAACCACCTGGCTATATATATTTTTTTATAGGAAGATTTTTAACCACTACTTCAATGTAATACTTTTAGTACTAGTCCCAAACTTTTAAGCTTTTTACCTCTTCTTGAGATAGTTCTGATTTTTTTTTTTTTTAGGAATTTTCCCAGTTCATGTTAAGTTTTCAAAATCGTTGGCAAGTAATTGTTGATATTTATTTATCCTTTCAATTTACATGCAATAAAATAACATCTCCCCCAGCAGTCAATCCCCAACTCTTACCCTTAGTCTTGGGCAAACAGCAATCTGATTTCTGTCCTAGTTGCTTGTTCTAGAATATTGCATAAATGAAACCAGATGGTGTGTTCACTATCACATCTGTTTTACTTAGCATAAAGGTTTTGTGAGTCATCTGAATTCTTGTGTGCATCAGTAGTTCATTCTTTTTATACATCAATACTACTCTGTTGTATGAATATACCACAATTTGTCTATCTGAATTGATTTTTGGACATTCCCAGTATTTGGTTATTATAAAATCACTATGAACATTCATGTGCAGGACTTTTTGTGACACACGCTTGGTTTCATTTCCCTTGAGTAAATACCTAGGATGGAATTAATTGCTGGGTCACATGGTGAATTTATATTTAACTGTGTAAGAAATTACCAAACTGTTTTCCAAAGTGGTTATGCCATTTTCCATTCACATCAGCTACGTATGAGAGTACTAGTAAATCCACACCTTCACCAATACTTCATGCTGTCAGTCTTTTTTATTTTAGCTATTCTAATAGCTGTATAATGATATAACAATGACTAATATATTAAGCATCATTTCATGTGATCATTTGCACACTTTTGGGGGGGCATACTTCTTCAAATCTTTAGCCATATATAGCCTGCCCCCAGTATCTATGGGTTCTGTATCTACAGATTCAACTAACTTTGAATTGAAAATAATTGGAAAAAATTACGTCTGTAATGAATATGTACAGACTTTTATTTCTTGTCATTATCCCCTAAATACAGTATAAAAATTATTTGCTTAGCATTTACATTGTATTATATAAGCAAATCTAGAGATGATTTAAACTATATGGGAGGTTTATGCAGGTTATATACAAATATTAATACTATCTCATTTTATATATCATAGAATAAAACATCCACGGATTTTGGTATCTGTAAGAGGTCCTAGAACCAATCCCCCATGGATACCAAGGGACGACTATATGTGTGTGTATATATATTCTTATATATATATACACAAAATATGGTATTTGTCAGTTTTTGGCCTTCTTATTGTAAAATTTCTCTATAAATTCTAGATAGAATCCTTTTATCAGTTATGTGTACCACAAATATTTTCTCTCAATCTCTGGCTTGCCTTTTCATTTCCTAACAGTATCTTTCAAACAGTAGAAGTTTAAAATTTTTCTTTAATGCAATAACTGAGAACAAAAAAAAGAAAAAAAGAAAATTTTTCTTAATTTTTATTTATAATTGACACATAATAATCATATATATTTATAAGGTACAATGTGATGCTTCAATGCATGGATTCATAACATGATGATCAAATCAGGGTAATTACCATATTCATCACATGAAACATTTATCATTTCTTTGTGGTGACAACATTGAAATCTTCTCTTTCAGCTATCTTGAAATACACACTACATTGTTATTTGCTATAGTCACCCTACTGTGTGATAGAACACCAAAACTTATTCTTCCTAATTATAACTTTGTACCATTAAATCTTGATGACTTCCCATATCAATTTTTTTCTTTTATGGTTCATGCTTCCTGTGTCCAATCCAAGGAATTTTTGTCTAATCTCAGGCTGCAAAGATTTCTAGAAGTTCAGCTTTTACACTTATGTCTATGATTCATTTAGAGTTGTATGTAAGGTGGGAGGTAAGAACCAAGGTTTACTTTTTAAAATACAGATATTTAGTTGTTTCAGAACCATTTGTTGAAAAGATGATTTTTCCCCCCCTGAATTACTTAGGCATCCTTTAATTATCTTTGCTTACCTTGTAATCTCTACTTTATCTACAGTTATGCCCAACTTTTCATTAAGAAAATTTTTTTTTTTTTTCAAGACAGTGTCTTGCTCTGTTGCCCCAAATAGAGTGTAGTGATGTCATCATAGCTCACTGCAATTTCAGATTCCTGAGCTCAAGTGATCCTCCCACCTTGGCCTCCCAGAGTGCTAGGATTACAGGTGTGAGCCACTGTGCCCGGCCATAAAATTGTTTCTCTTTCTTCTCTTGATCAGCTGTGCCAGATATCTTTCCAGATTTTTAATTCTTTCCAAAGAATAAATTTTTGGATTTTGTTGATCATTACTGTATTACTTTTTTCCCTACTGCATAATTTCAACTTTCATTTGTATTATCTCTTCCTTCTTCTTTCATTGGATTTACTTTGTTGTTCAATTAGTAATTTTTTAAGATAAATACTTATTTGACCAATGATCACAGTTTTATTGATTTCTAATCTAAGTAATTAAGAATATACATTTCTCTCATATCATCACTTCAATCACATCTCACAAATTTTGGTATGTAATGTTTTCATTATCATTCAGATCCAAGATTTTATAAATGTCTATTAAATTTATTCTTTAACCCATGAGCTATTTCATGATACATTTAAAAATTTCCAAATCTGTAGGGATTTATCTTTTTGTTATTAACTTCTAGCCCAGATGCACTGTGTTCACAGATCATGACACCTGCCATGGGACTCTGTTGGGGGCTTTCCTGATTCCAAATCTGGCCCATCATCTATTTTTGTATAGCCCACAACCTAAGAATGGTTTTAAACGGTTGAGAAAAAAAAAATCAATAGATGATATTTTGTTACTCATGAAATTATGTAAAATTCAAATTCTGGTGCCCATAAATCAAGTTTTTAATTTCATCAATAAAAAATTGTTTGGAAATTCACTTTCTCTCATTATATAATGCTTACATAACATTTAAAATTTGTGATATTACCAAATATATTACCTTTTAGGTAATAATAAAATAAATGAAGAAACACCAAAAGGAAGTTTTGGCTGTTTTCTTAACCAGGGTTATGAATTTATGTTGTGTGGTAAGTAATGTCTCTACCATGAGAATGGCATGGAGTTGTGAGACAGCTCTTGTCTTTTTTTTTTTTTTTTTTTTGTATTTTTTTTTCTAGGGTAGAGAGATGGGGTCTCACTGTGCTCAGGCTGGTGTCAAACCCCTGGGCTGCAGTGATCCTCCTGCCTCGGCCTCCTAGAAAGCTAGGATTACAGGCGTGAGCCACTGAACCCAGCCATGAGATAGCCCTTGAATAGCTGGTCTGAGATTACTAAAACAAGTTGTTTTCTCAGATAAATTCAGAACCTGAGCTTTACTGACATTATGTTCAAATCAATTATACTATCTAGTTTTTCTCAAGAACTTAAAACAACATTTTTCAGAGACAACACATTACATTCTGGAATAAAATTTAAAAGTTCTTTCATTTTGTAAAGATAATGTTATTTATTTACATGCATTTTAATGTATCTTGGAAAAGATTTGTACTAAGGAAAAACATCTTCTTAATAGAAGGCTAAAATATACAGTTTCAATAAAAAGAAGCTTCACAGAGATAACAGCAATCTTACATACATCACAAAAAGTAGGTAACAGAGGATGTTTACATGAACTAATTGGGTTTATTATTAGGTCGGCTTAAAGTGATAAGAATATACCATAACTGGAAAAACAGGGAAAACCAAGCATGAAACACTGGGAGGAAAAGCAGAAATGTCACTTCTTCTGGTTGTTTTTCAGTGGCAGAGGGTTGCAATGCTTTGCTTTACTAAAAAGAGTTATCAGACGTGGATTAATTGAAGCTGAGCAGCAAGCTCGCTGCGCCACTGCCCGAGGCAGCTTTTCATCAGACTGTCTTGGAGTGTGTGTGCCTGGCACAGCCGTCCTCGGTGACTGATAGTGTAAAATAATGCATGCACTATTCCAAACTCATTTCTGAAATAAAGGACTCATAATCATTTCCTGAAAAAGAAACTGTTAAATCATGTCTTAGCTTTTGCCCAATGTGTGATTACTTTGTGACAATGAAAGGCATGCCACACGGATCTCCTGTCATTTCTTCTAAAAAGTAGTATTTTTCTCTGCGCTGTTTTCAAAGTTGCTCCTCCTCCAAGCCACAGACTGTTCCCACTACCAGATACTTTTTCAGGCACACAGAGCCAGCACTCCTTTGATCAGTGATTCATCATCACCAGTGTGTCATGTCCTTTCTATTCAAATAAGATCTAACCCCAACTCAATTAAAAGCAACCAAACCTGCCAAAACGCCAGCGTTTAATGACAACAGCTGCTCAATTCATTCTAAGATTTGAAGGATCAGAGTTCCAAATAGCAAACTTATATAAGAATCTGAATCAGATCACAATACACAGTGATTACCTTAGTCAAACCTGGTAGGCACCTGTGAGATTCTGGGTGCTTCCAGATGTTCTGTGGTCCATGTAAGCTCATTTGCCTCCAGGTCTGAATTCATCCTCCCTTTCCTGTTTCTAGTACAAGTGTGTCTGCTCCAAACTCTCAATGGAAAGAAATGCAAGCAGTGTGATGACTGCATGGCTGGTGGTGGTGACTGCATGGCTGCTATACGGAGATGACAACAGGCCCCTGCTGAGACAGGCTTCTGCCAGGAGAAAACCACGAGGCGGTGGTGCTGCCTGGCTCCTGGGGCAGGCCTCTCCAACAGTAATACAGTTTGAGCTCTTCTGGATTCACAGTCATACATCACTTAATGACGGAGATGTTCTGAGAAATGCGTCATGAGGCCATTCCATTGTTGTGTGAACATTATAAAGTGCATTTACACAAGCGTAGATTAGATATAGCCTACTACGCACCTAGGCTATGTGGTACAGCCTGCTGCTCCTAGGCTACGCGGTACAGCCTGCCGCTCCTAGGCTACACAGTACAGCCTCCCGCTCCTAGGCTACGCGGTACAGCCTCCCGCTCCTAGGCTACGCGGTACAGCCTGCTGCTCCTAGGCTACAAACCTGTACAGCATATCATTGTACTGAATACTGTAGGCAACTGTAACACAATGGTATTTGTGTATCTAAACATAGAAAAGGTACAGTAGGCCGGGCGCGGTGGCTCACGCCTGTAATCCTAGCACTTGGGAGGCCGAGGCGGG
>JAQIFY010001659.1:0-13988 GCA_028533085.1 Varecia variegata | reverse complement strand
TCTTGGTGTGCGTGTCCTGGCATGGCTCGTTCCTGCCTCCCGAACCACAGGGTGCTCTGGAGGGCAGGGCTGCGCGGCTCAGGTCAGCAATGCCGCTGAGAGCCCCGCCGTCGGTGGGCACAGTCTCTGGGCCAAAAATAGATGTCACAGATCTAGAGAGGCTCCTTGTGTTTTTACGATACACTTTATTTTGTTAAGCAGTTTTAGATTTATAGCGAAATTATGTGGCTCCCGTATATTCCCTGCTCCCCCATCCTCCAAATGTCCCCACTGTCCAAATCCCGCATTTGTTACTTTTTTTTTTTTTTTTTGAGACAGAGTCTTGCTCTGTTGCCCGGGCTAGAGTGAGTGCCGTGGCGTCAGCCTAGCTCACAGCAACCTCAAACTCCTGGGCTTAAGCGATCCTCCTGCCTCAGCCTCCCGAGTAGCTGAGACTACAGGCATGCGCCACCATGCCCAGCTAATTTTTCTGTATATATTTTAGTTGGCCAGATAATTTCTTTCTATTTTTAGTAGCGACGGGGTCTCGCTCTTGCTCAGGCTGGTCTCGAACTCCTGACCTCGAGCGATCCACCTGCCTCGGCCTCCCAGAGTGCTAGGATTACAGGCGTGAGCCATTGCACCCGGCCTCGTTAGTTACTTTTTAAATGGAGAGAAGACTCACGTGATTCCAAGTGGAAAAAGTCTGAAAATGAGGCTGTGTTCCTGCCGGCTGAGCCAGCGTCACGGCGTAGTCACGCGGGGCGAGGGGCTGCCTCCTCGGGCCGGTGGATTGGGGCTCTGTTGTGGGCAGCCGTCCAGGTGCGCCCTGCTGGCTGTTGGCTAGTGGCACGGTCGCTTAGTGCCCTTCCTTTAGCTGTGGGTCGAAACCCACCTGCCTCCACCCCCCGCCCCCTGTGGTCCCAAACTGTCCCTTCTCATCAGGGATTTGATTTTCTGTTGTATCTGGCAGTGCAGATTGTAGTGTTCTTTGGACAGGAAATCTTGCTGCTTTTTCGAAGACACTACAGCACTCAGTAAACACTGCTGGGTGAGAAGTGAGTCGAGGTGTCCTGAAGCTACACCGAGTGCTCTCGCTGCCGGGGTGTCCTGACGGGTCGGTGTCAGCCTCTTCTCCTAGGGCTGTTGCGGGGGGGGGGGGGGGCTAAGGCCCGGGGAGTCCATGTCCCCTTGCTGGAAGCGGGGAGCCCAGGCCTTTGAAAGCTGCATCATTTACGGTGACCCCTCATTGGTCCGGCCCTCTGTTGCTAAGAAACAGTAAGCGCAGAACAAAAACTGAACCCCAAGCTGGTGGAGGACTTCGGGGTTCCTTTGCCACCATGTCCTCACCTTGCACGTAACTCATGAATTCCTGCTTCGCGCACCGTTTGGGGGCTTGGCCTCCGGGGCCTGCGTGGTGGGACAGTCGTGAGAAGAATCTCAGGTGGCTGCCAGCAGGTGGCTCCTCAGAGCGAAGGTGGGAAGGAACAGGTCACAGAGTCTCGGGTCTCTGCACGCTGTAATTACCGACGCAGTGCCCTGAACTACTCCAGGGTTGCTCAGAGCACACGAGGTCGACTCTCAGAAGGAGCCTGGTGCCCTGGAGAGCGGAGGGGCCAACACCACTCCTAGGCCATGATGGCGTCTTGCTGGGTTCTGTACGCTTCTGACAGTGTTGGTACGAGGTTACTCGCAACTAAAGACTGGTATTTTCCGTACATAGACGAGGAGATTTGAGATAACTGACCACGTGTGCTGCTGTGAGCATACACCACCTAAAAATAGTTGATGGCTACTAAAATTAAGTCATTTCTTTTTTCATCCTGTGCCAATTTCATTCCTTTGTTTCCTAGGCACTTTGGTGACTTACGGTTTTGGTGTCTCTTTAATTTGAAAGCTGCTTCACCGGGCGCGGTGGCTCACGCCTGTCATCCTAGCACTTGGGAGGCCGAGGCGGGCAGATTGTTTGAGCTCAGGAGTTCGAGACCAGCCTGAGCAAGAGTGAGACCCCGTCTCTACTAAAAATAGAAAGAAACTAGCTGGACAACTAAAAATATACAGAAAAAATTAGCCGGGCATGGTGGCGCATGCCTGTAGTCCCAGCTCCTCGGGAGGCTGAGGCAGGAGGATTGCTTGAGCCCAGAAGTTTGAGGTTGCTGTGAGCTAGGCTGACGCCACGGCACTCACTCTAGCCCGGGCAACAAAGCGAGACTCTGTCTCAAAAAAAAGAAAAAAGATCCCAGGTCGGTTATGTTAAATATATTTTTATATCCCCTAGTCTGTTGTACTCATTGTGGTTTCTTAATAGAGAGTTGTCGAATGAATGTGTTTCTGTTAAGTCAGTGATTTGTTGTTGTTGTTGTAAAAGACCTCCTTTTTCTCACGCCTGGGTAAGGTTTCTATCGAGGAATTCCAGGTGGGTGTTGGCGTGGGCTGCGGTGGCCTCCCCCAGAAAGCCCTTGAGCACCTCTCCCTTCAATGTGTCGTCATATCTGAGAAAACCTGGAACCCACAGGTTTTATTTTAAAAGGCAACAAAACACAAGCCAAGGTCGAACTGACTTTCCTGTCCTTTTTTTTTGATGAAGAACACAGATATCTTCTCTCCTGGGGATGTTTAAAGTAGGGCAGAGGGGCCGGGCGCCGTGGCTCACGCCTGTAGTCCTGGCCAAGGCAGAGGATGGCTTGAGACCGGCCTAAACAAGAGTGAGACCCCATCTCTACAGAAAAACAAAACTTAGCCAGGTGTAGTGTCATGCACCTGTAGTCCCAGCTACTTTGGAGGCTGAGGCAGGAGGCTCATTCGACCCCAGGATCTTGAGGTTGCCGTGAGCTATGATGATGACACTGCACTCCAGCCCTGGCAAAAAAGTAAAAAAGTAGGGCAGATGGTGAGACTAGAATAATCTGAGCTAGCTTGGCCTGGGCACCTGAGTGCACCAGGTAAGTGAGCTCAGTCTGGCCCTGGCAGGCCAGGCACGTGGGTTTAATGGTTCACCTGAGGATTGGGGTTTATTCATGTTTTTGTCTTTAGGGTTGGTTATGTGGGCTCTTGTTGAATGAATCAAAGAATTTCTATAACCATTAAAAGTTAGAAACAGAGACTGTTTTAAATACACATCATCATAAATCTCACTTCCTACCAATCTGGCAGTGCTGTTACTGTTCCAGTGTGACTTCTTTTTGAGATGGGGTCTCACTTGGAGCCCCTATTCCCCGCCCCCCCCCCGTCCCCGGGCCAGAGTGCAATGGCATCTTCATAGCTCACAGCAACCTCAAGATCCTGGGGTCAAGCGAGCCTCCTGCTTCAGCCCCCTGAGTAGCTGGGACTGCAGGTGCTCACCACCATGCCCGGCTAATTTTTCTATTTTTGGTAGAGTTGGGGTCTTGCTGTGTTGCTCAGGCTGGCCTCAAGCGATTCTCCTGCCTCAAGGCCTCCCACAGTGCTAGGATTACAGGTGTGAACCACCACACCTGGCCTCTAATGTGACATCTTTTAACCTACGTTACAAAAGCAAAGTATGAAAATGAATGTGTCGTATGGATCATAGGTTATAAATAATTGTGAACTGAGTGTAAGTTACGCTTTGTCCATGTGTTGTATGGCTGTCTCGACTAGAATTTGAAGACTGGCCTGTTTTGATTTGGTTTTGCACATTTAATCGCCTGTTCTGTAACATTTTACCCAGTAATGGTGGAGCTATTTTTAACAACTGCAACGTCAGCCTGTAACTCAGCCCAGGCAGTGAGTGAGGGGTGTGTGCCAGCACCTCCTGGGCTGGGAGGTCTCCAGGGCTGTATCTGCCCTGCCACCATCACCCAAGGTCACAGTCACTTCTCAGCGCCTGGGGCAGTTACTGTGAGGTCCTCGCTGTGCCATCTTCCTGCTCTGTCCAGAAAGGGGGGTTTTCGGTGGGGACAGTATCCCGAGGGAGCCGCACTGCCTGGAAGTTGTGAGGCCAGGGCGTGCCGTCGTGGTGAGGTTTCTCTCTCCTCCCGCAAGCAGGTGGAATGAGAAGGTGGGATCCGCAGCCAGAAAGGAGTTAAAGTGGAAGCTTCGTGTTGCCTTTGCGTGAGAAGCAAACAGCACACGGTTTGCCGTGGGCTCGCCCGCTAGGTGCTTGGGGCTGGCTTTCCATGACTTGGCCCAGCAGAGATGTGACAAGGAGGGAATTGGGTGGCAATTGTGTGTTATTCTGAACCGATTATCCACAGAAACAAGGCGGTCAGAGAGAGCCCAATTTTGGGGTTGAGAGGATGTTGGTCCGCTGAGGGCGAGTGTCTGCTCAGGACAGAATGCTCGCTGTGGTCCTGCGTCTGCTCCCTCGGCCTCGGTTCTGGCTGTGTCAGCTGTAAACATCTTGGTGGGTTCACAGTGCTCGGCGTGTCCCGGGGCTGCACCTGCTTCCCGCTCGCCTGTGCCCTTGTGAGCCCCCCCCAAACGAAAGCCCGAAACAGCTGGCTGCCCCGCAACGCGGGGTCTCTGCTCACATGTGGGGTCCGAGGACACACCCGACTCCCCCCCTACCCGGGACCCCTGCTGAGTTCTCCGGGCCCTCTCCCTGCTGGGACCCGAGCCGAGAGCTGAGGCCCCCTGTGGGGGCTGTCCTGTCTGGGGCATTTCTGGCACGTGACAACTCAGGGACCGATTGTTTGAATTGTCCCCATTTCAAGTGGCGTGTGGCTGACCAGACAGCATGGTCTTGCTGTCCGTTCGCTCCTGGCCCAGGGCAGGAAGGAGAGAGCGGGTGCGCGCTGGTCACCGTGTGCAGGGGTTGTGGCGGGCGGCGCTTGCTGCCGGATGCCAGGCCCGGCGGGTGCACTTGAGTTGCTCTGTGTCCTCTGCGTGCCCTGCCACCCCCAGCCGTCCGCGGGACCTCGCTTCCGTTCCGTGTGCTAGAAAGACACTGGCAGGGCCGCCCTTGAGGGATAGGGAGTCAGCTGGGGTCTCCAGCGAGTTCACAGACACGTTTCTGGTCCTGAGTTTGGATGTCACTGTCACTACTGATGGTTGTACTGATGGTTGTCACTGTCACTACTGGACTTTGGACTCTCTCCCCTGTCCCCGCAGAGACGCGCTGCAAGCAGGACGTGCCTTCCCCGACCACAGCACCGCCCAGGCCCCCGCCCCCGCCGTCGCCCGAGAGCCCCTCCGTGCACAAGTACAACGTGAGCGGCAGCAACGGGACCTGCCTGCTGGCCAGCATGGGGCTGCAGCTGAACGTCACCTACGAGAGGAGCGACAACACGGTAGGGAGGGCCGGGGCCTTTGCTGCCAGCACAGGTCTGTCGGGAGCTCAGCTTCGCAGAGTGCGAGTCACGGCGCAAGAGCTAGTGCTTGGTAGTGAGTGACGGGGAACACAGCCGTCCCCACCGCTGACATCGTCCACACCTGCTTCCTCTGCCGCGGACGCCGCGTGGTGGGGCAGAGACCGCGGCCGGGCCACAGAGCCCGAGATGCGTAGCTGGCACTGCACAGAAAAGTCTGCTCACCCCTGATAGAACTTCAGTTTTCCTCACATGCTATCCTCAGACACGGTGTTTCACTTTTCTTTTGAAACAGTGTCTCCCCCTAACAGTGCAGGGCTCCAGGGCAGGGCGTGGGGGCCGCACCTCCACGCGGGACACACCATCCCGGAAGCATTACTCAGGAGGAGCAGGAAAAGCTGTTTCTGGAATGTGGAAGTCTTTACTAGTGTAAACTCTTATTTTCCTTCTGGTTTTGGTTAAAATGAATGTGGCCTTGAAGCTACTCGTTTTTTCAAGAATGTGGAGGACCCAGAGCCTGAGGTGCCATCTGCTTGCTTCCTCGTTTAGACCGTGACGAGAGTGTTCAACATCAACCCGAACGAGACCTCGGCCAGCGGGAGCTGCGGCTCCCAGCAGGTGACCCTGGAGCTCCGGAGTGAGGACGTCGCCCTCCTGGTCTTCCAGTTTGGGATGGTGAGAGGCTCTGCGGCCTGGGGCTGTGCTCTTCTGTGTGCCCTGACCTCACGCCGGGGCCTGGCGCCCAGCAGGACCCGCGTTGTACAGGCCCTTGTGGTTCCTTAGTGCCTTGCCCCTCTTCTGTTAGGAGATGTGGATTGTCCCGGCCGTAGGGTGGGCTGCACGGGGCCGAGGGGAGCAGAGTGAGGCTCCGCTGCGGACGCTGCTGGGTCCCCTGGCTACACACGCCGCTGCCCTGCTGCGTGGTGACAGCGTCTCTGCCTGGGAAGAACCGTATGCAAAGTTAGCAAAGTAACCCATGAAGAATGTAAATGCTACTTAACACCCATGCAGATGAATTCACAGTCGAATCTCCTGTAATAAACTGTAACTTTGCTAATCCTGCTTCCCCCTACCACTCAGAAAGTTTGCCCTTTTTTTTTTTTTTTTTGAGACAGGGTCTCTGTTGCCCAGGCTAGAGTGAGTGCCATGGCGTCAGCCTAGCTCACAGCAACCTCAAACTCCTGGGCTCAAGCGATCCTCCTGCCTCAGCCTCCCGAGTAGCTGGGACTACAAGTGTGCACCACCACACCCAGCTAATTTTTTCTATTTTTAGTAGAGACAGGATCTTGTTCTTGCTCAGGCTGGTCTCGAACTCCTGACCTCGAGCATTTGTCCCGCCTCAGCCTCCCAGAGTGCTGGGATGACAGGCGTGAGCCACTGCACCCGGCTGAAAGTTTGCTTTTGAGCACATGGCTCCCCCATGGCAGAATCCCATTCTGTGAAAAGGCCCGGAAGGAACTGCGGACATCTGTGTTCCCATAGCTACAGGAGGCCCTTTACTGATGGCAGATTCTGCAGTTTTGTTGTGACTAGAGGCAGGGGTCGGATTCACTGCCTGGCGACCTCCCGCGTTTGACGGTGAGGGTGTGACCGTGGCGAGGGGCTAAGCACCGTCTTTCTCTTTCAGAACGCGAGTTCTAGCCAGTTCTTCCTGCAAGGCATCCACGTGAACATGACTCTGCCTGACGCTCGAGGTGAGACCCCGCAGCTCTCGTGGCCCCCGCCCCCACTGCAGGCGCCCGGGGTAACGGGACGTCCGTGTGCCTTGCAGAGCCCGCCTTCAGAGCTGCCAACACCTCGCTGAGGGTGCTGCAGGCCACTGTGGGCAACTCCTACAAGTGCAACGCCCAGGAGCACGTGCAGGTCACGACGGCCTTCTCCGTCAACATCTTCCGAGTGTGGGTCCAGGCGTTCAAGGTGGAAGGCAACAAGTTTGGGTCTGGTGAGTAGCCCCGAGGGCAGCTTTCACGGCGACGGTGGCGACGGAGCCCTTCAGGGCCTTCCTGTGGATAGTTTGCAGCTTCTGTGTTGGGTGTGGGGGCTTGTAGGGGGAGGGTCCCTGTTCCTCTACAACGAACTGTTTCCTCTTCCCCACCTTAGAGATTCAGGGAAAACTGCCCTTGCTTTAGAGAAGCCAGCGTATCTTATGGGTACAAACAAGTGACACCACGTGAGAATAAGGTAGTCACTTTAGGAAACAGTGATGGCTCTTCTCCCATGAAACTTGCATATAAGTGTCACCTCCTGCGTTCTGTGCTCCAGAAGGGCCCAGAGGCCCTGGACGCCGCGCGGGGACCGGCCCTCGCGGACTGGCAGCTGTGGAGGCCAGTGCGGGAGAAGGCGTGTCTGCAGTCTGGTCCCCTCGTGCGAAGTGCCCGTCTGCCGGGTCTCCCCGGGGGACGGCAGCTGCACCTGGCAGCCCTGCTGCCGGGGGAGGAGCGGGGGAGGGAGGCGGGTGGGCCCTCGCCAGCGCGCGTGCCACTTGCCTTGCAGTGGAGGAGTGTCCGCTGGACGAGAACAGCATGCTGATCCCCGTTGCCGTCGGTGGCGCGCTGGCCGGGCTGGTCCTCACCGTGCTCATCGCCTACCTCGTCGGCAGGAAGAGGAGCCACGCCGGCTACCAGACCATCTAGCGCCGCCGCCGCTCCGCCAGACACAGCCGCAGGGTCTGTACGCCTCCCGGGCTTGCAGTCGTGTGGGGGCACACTTTCTGGCAAACTGGTTTTCAAATCTGCTTTATCAAATGTGAAGTTCATCTTGCAACATTTACTATGCACAAAAGAGTAACTATTGAAATGACGGTGTTAATTTTGCTAACTGGGTTAAATATTTTGCTAACTGGTTAAACGTTAATATTTACCAAAGTAGAACCCCGAGGGAGGGGAGGAGTGCTTTCCTCGATGGGCGCTGGCTCCGCTGTCGTCTCACACTATGATTCTGGTGTTGGGGTCTTCACTTTACTCAGATTTAAGGCTCACAGGGAAAGCCAGCCTGGACCTCACGCTTAGGACCCAGGAAGGTTGGCTGATGGTTAGGCTGACGTGCTTGAGAAATTAAAAATCGTAGGTCAGAAAGTGGTAGAACAGAGGTGTTCCCGAAGATGAACATCTGGGACGCTTGCACTAAGCTTTAAGCTGGGCGTGGCCCGTGGCGCCGGCATTCAAGACACTGGGCGGACGCATCCTTTGGTGGTTTCCACGCTCTGCCACTCGAGAGCTGGCACTTTTTTAAGTATACAAATGGGTGTTATTTTTATTTACTTTTTTGTAAAGTGATTTTCAGTCTTCTGTTTGGCATTCAGGGTGATCCTTTCCTGCACTGTGTACGATGATAGGTAGGTAGTTAACTCCGATGCATCTGCGGCCGGGGCGGGCGCGCACCGAGGGGCGGCTCCCTGTGACGCGCTGCCTGTAACAATGCTAATAAAGTCGTCTTTGTCCAGGCCTCGTGCTCTGTCCACTGAGCGCGTAGGGGATGCGGCGCGGGGGGTGCTGCCCTCCGCAGCCTGGTTTCGGGACAGTGGCTCATGGGTGGTGGTTTGGTGTTTGCGCAGTGCGGCCACATCGCTGCCATCTCTTCAGGCAGACGCCACCTGTGTCCTGAGAAAGGCACAGGTCAAAGGGGGGCAGGTGTGGGGAGAAGAGTGGCGTACCTGGCTCCTTCGCAGGGTGCCTATGAGCTGTGTAAGTGGCCCGAGCACCTGGATTTAGAATCGAAGCCGCTGTGTGCAGGCCCAGGGGTGCCACGTGCTGGCGGTGAGGAAGGGCCCGAGTGGTCGTGCGGCCTGGCGGGGAGATGATGGGGGTCCGCGGGCTGCTGCTGGGCGAGTCTGTCCCGGTGGTGGCCCCACTCGTGCCCCAGGGATTTAGCTCTGCCGGGTGGCAGGTTTCCTGGTCGGGGCCTTGAGCCCTGAGAGACGGGTCCGTGGTGGCTGGGCCCAGGCGCCCGTGTGCTGGGCTCGTCCCGTCCCTGCGTCTCACACGCTGCCTGCTGCTTCACTCACGTGGCACTAACGGGACCGGTTGAGCTTCCCGTCTAAATAGAAATCACTCGTCACATGCACAAGCCTCACACAAAGGAAAATGCCACAGGAAGGCGCAGAATAGCAGTGAAATTGCTGTTACATGATTTTAAATTACTCTTTTAAAAAATTCACAACTAAAGTACAGTGGCATCAAGTACATACAACACTGAACGGGAAAGCAGCAAACGCTGGTCCCCGTCGGCTCTGGAAGGGAGGCTCCGTCGTCGGGGCTGTGCTCAGCCCTGCGCCAGCAGCTGGGCCCCGTGGTGCTCCCGCAGCCTGGCCACGGCTGCCCTGGATAAGCTCCCAGGCTCTGAAAATATTTTCTGGAACGGAAATAACAGAATTAGCTTAAAAAATAATCCAACAGCACATGCCTTAGCTTTTCCAGACGGGCGGGAAGACAAAAGGCCACAGGCCTCAAGTGCAGGAGGGGACTGGCCTGTCAGCGGGCTCAGGCGGGCAGTCCCCAGGTGGGCTCAGGCGGGCCATCCCAGGTCGGCAGTCCCCAGGTGGGCTCAGGTGGGCTCAGGCAGGCAGTCCCCAGGTGGGCAGTCCCCAAGCGGGCTCAGGTGGGCCGTCCCAGGTGGGCAGTCCCCAGGCAGGCTGTCCCAGGTGGGCAGTCCCTAGGCAGCTGCTGTCCTGCCTCTGCCCTGGGCCTGAGGCCCGCAGCTCAGTAATATTAATCAGGTGAATGAAAAAAACGCCATCTGTTTCCTTTAGGTTTCTTTTTTGATGGAATAATGAATGGTACCGTGACCAAAAACATAACCACGGCTTGCCACAGCACACACAGAAGTGCCGGTGCCCCCTGCAGAGCCAGTGCAGGGCAGGCCGGGCTGGCAGACATGCCACAGTCCACAGGCGACCTGAGCTTCCTTTAGGTTGGTCCCCAAGGCCAGCTGGGTGCAGGCCTGGTGGCACCTTGCTGTGCCTCTGCTGGGGCCGAGACAGGTCAGGGTTGCGGGGTGGCTGGGTGGCGTGAGCAGCACCCTGGTGTGTCTCAGACGGCACCTGGCCAGATGCAGTCGCACGGGGGTGGCTGGCGCAGGGACACGGACACACCCGACTCCAGTGAGGACTGTCTCGTGGGGTTGCTGCCGGCTGCTCTGCGGGCGAGACGTGGATTCACTTAGAAACCACCTACTGATCTCGAGGAGCGGGGCCGTCCAACCGCCAGGGACCTGCGCAGGGAAAACGCCGCCTCCGTGGTTCACGTCCACACTCTTCATGTTAACTGTCCGTATTCAAAGGTCTGTGGCAGAAACAGTCCCCGACAGCCTGTGAACCCCCATAGTTCGGAGGCGGCCCAGGCTGTGTACCTTTTTGTCTCTAACCTGAGGCTGTACTTGAGCTGTGGACAAAGCACTAATGCTAAGCAAGTAAAAAGCCACCTGCAGCACCCCCTAAACCCAGACGCCTGCAGGGTCCCCGCCAGGCACCTGCCCAGGGAGCCGGTACCTTTGTTCACTCCGGAAGCCACAGGTGCTTCACCCAGCTGCTGGGGGCCCCAGTTCACCCCCACAGGTCTGCGCCTACCAGGAGGCCTCTGTGGACCCCGAGCCGGAGCCAGCCCTGCAGACGGCCCTCGTGCGGGGGCTGCGGCTGCGTCTTCACAGGTGTCCTGTGGGCAGGTGGACACTGGTCTACCTTGGTCATCCGCGGTGCTGGGACGTCCGTTCAGAGGCTGGAGAACAACTGTGATCTGTGTGTCTCTTCAGCAGTCTTGACTCGGGCAAAGCCCCTAGGGTGGGTCAAGGCCGCAGGGTTTGTCCACTCGCTCCAGGGAGAGCTGGCGGAGCCCTGGGGACGGCACGGCCCCCATAACACTGCGAGGACAGCGCTGCGTCCGTGGTGACGGTTCATTTCACCTGACAAGCCCCCAGGTGAATCCGGGGTTAACTGCTGTCCCGTCAGTTCCAGGTTCACACTCGACATTTCTCATCTGTCACCACCACCCTCGGGTGGAGCCACTGGCTGGTGACGCGACTGGTACAGCTGCAGTCCCGCCCACGCCCACCATGCCGTTTGGGCCAGGGTGGTGGCAGCGCCAGGCGTGTTCGGTGACCACAAGCCCCCACGGCAGGGGGACAGAAGGGCCACCTCAGACTGAGCCCGGCCGGGGGAGGATCACCCTGTGCCCAGCTGCTCCCTGGAGCCGCCATGCGTTCCTGAGCCGGAAGAGGGCCACACTGGTGTTTTCTGGCCAAGTGTCCTCGATTCTTTGTGAACGAGGACAGCCCCGGCCTGTCTGGGCCCACCCGCAGTTGTGACAGCATCCGCGGCCCTGACTCAAAGCCGCCCCGGCACCACCTAGGGAGTCCAGAGAGCCAGCCCCTCCTGGGCGTCTGCCCACAGGCCGCGCGCCGTGCGGCCAGCAGGTACACGCCGGCACTTCCCGAGTCTGTAGTTACCTCGACATAAAATGTTAAAAGGCAAGACGGTGGCTCACATCTGCAATCTCAGCACTTTGGGAGGCTGAGGCGGGAGGATCGCTTGAGCCCAGGAGTCTGAGGTTACGGGTGAGCTGTGATGATGCCACTGCACTCCAGCCCGGGCGACAGAGTGAGATCCCGTCTCAGAAAACCAAAGTGAGCTGGGCTCCTGGACGCCAGCGTCTCAGCAGGTCCTGCCAGTGCGATTCCAACTCCGGGCTCAGCTCACAGCCTCTGCCCTCTGCCCTCTGCCCTCTTCCCCTCGGTGGGCGCGAGTCGGGCTGCGCAGCCTACGCAGCTGCACCCTGAGCAGAGCCCGGGGCGCGGGGTGCAGAAGGGGCCCGCTGTGGACAGGTGCTAGGCAGGCCCTCGGGTGCCGCAGGGTCGTGCCCTCCTGGCCCGCAGAGGCGACTCCCGGTGGCAGGGGTGAGAGGAGGGCGGGCAGGACTGGGCTCTGGGCAGGTGACAGCCACAGGCTGAGGGGGACACGCCAGCAACACCACTGAGCCCGCGGCACCCTGGGAGCCCTGCGCTTACCTGCATGAACGTGTGGCACTCCATCGCAAAGCTGCCTTTGGTGATCTCCCTAAACTTGTCACAGACGTCTGGGACGCTGGTGGCTTCCAAAATAAGCGCCTGATGTTGCTTAATTAAGGTCAGGGCCACCCGGAAGATAATCTTTGAGCCTTCGTTGAACAAACAATCCCAGATTCGAAGCACAGTCTGCAGAGAGACGGAAACCCCGCGTCACGGCCCGGCAGCCGGCACCGCGCCCCGGTCCGCGTGAGGCACTCACCTCCACGGGCAGGACATCCACGAAGAGGCAGACGAACCAGCGGGACACCAGCAGGGCCCACGGCACGCCGTGCCGGTCCAGCAGGGCCCCCACCGCCGGCAGTTTGGTCCTCACCAGCTCCCCGAGGACCTCCTGGTCGGTCCTGAGGCCCAGCATCCCGGGGCCATAGTAATCTGCAGGCAGGGGCGGTAGAGAGACCCCGAAACTCGTCTCACGCCCCACAAGCCACCAGCCCGACAGCCTGCTCCCTCGGTCCGCCGGGAGCCAGAGACGTGAACAGGGTGATCCCAGAGGGCCATTCCCAGCGAGGAAACAGCGTGTGAGAGGCAGAGTCGGGGGCCACATGGGGAGCCCTGTGGGTGTGCGTGTCCCAACTCGAGGTCGCCAGGGGCCCCAGAGGGCGAGGCAGACGCTGCCGGGCTCAGCCCACCACGTGTCAGCTGAAACCGCAGGCGGACAGCAGGGACTCGGAGATGACAGCACACACCCGTCTGGCTTCCGTCTTTGTGTCTCCAGACAGGGTCTCTGTCACCCAGGCTGGAGTGCAGTGGCGCCATCACAGCTCACTGCAGCCTCTGACTCCTGGGCTCAGCCAAGGGATCGTCCCAGAGTGCCGGCAGCACCGGCGCCACCGCACCAGCCGCATCGTTAGTCGCAACAGCCGAATGCAGGGAGCAGCCAGGGCCCGTCGGCAGAGGAGCAGAGAAGCAGCAAGACATGTCCATGAGACAGTGGAGCACGGTCCGGCCTCACACGGACGCTCCGGCACAGGCTACAACACGGGTGAACCCGGGGACACCACCGCGTGGAGTAAGCCGGACACGAAAGGACCGACACCGCAGGAGCCCCTGGTCCCGGGACCGGTCGAATCCAGAGACGGGACGGGGCTCGGCTGGTGCCGGGGGCCGGGGAGGCGGGAGGACGGTCAGTGTCCCGTGGGGACGTTTGTTTCCCAAGAGAAAGTTCTGGAGACAGGCTGGCGATCGCTGCACAGCAACACGAATGGACGTGACACCGCATTAAAATTTAAGATGGAAAATTTCATGTGCATTTTACCACAATAAAAATAAAACTCACACTCAGACAAGTGCTTCTTACAGTGTTCCTTTTGTGAACTAAAATAAAATCTTAAGCCCCCCAGTTGATTAAATGGACCCCCTCTTGGCTAAGGGGACCCCAGAAATACCCTGACGCTGAGTGGCTGGCCAGGAGGAGGAGGTCACAGGCCTGGCCACGCCGTCCTTGGTGACGTCCTCTGTGACTCATCACCAGGACCAAGGCAAAGCTCAGACCACACCTGCAGGTCATCACTTAACAGATCACTCGAGTCTCAGTCTACGTCCGGCGGCTTGTCTGATTAACGGACTTCCTTATCGTAAAACATTCCGAGCCTTTAGACAAAGCTTCATATCCTTAACCAATTACAGATCAAAGAACCTTTAAGCCCCCCTATAACCTGTAAGCCCCTTTTGGGGCCAAACCCATGT
>JAQIFY010001658.1:0-13988 GCA_028533085.1 Varecia variegata | reverse complement strand
CTTGGATGGGTTGGTGATAGCATGCCTGGGGGAAGAGCACAGTTGTGACACATCTGGCTCTTTTAGGGAACCTGTGGGTTTTTAAATGGAGGAAGAGATAAAGACATTGTGAAAAACAGCCACCGCCTGGCAAGCTAACCCCTGAGGCAGAGACAGTTCCGGAAGGGGACAGGGGGCTCTAAAGTCTCTGGCTGTCTGCCTGGCCCCTCCCTCCTTCCTTCATCCTTTCTCTCTCCTCTCTCTCCCCCTACCTTCTCCCCTCTCGTCCCTCACTACCCCCTCCCCTCCTACCCTCCTGTCCTCTCCCTTGCACGCCCGCCCATTCAGATCCTCTGTCTCCCACCCTCTCTTTATCACCTCATCTGCTTTCCCATTCCCCACTACCGCTGCCCCCTCTTCCCTCCCCCTATCTACACCTTTTCTTTCCCCCCATTCTCTCTCCCCTCCACCTTCTCCTTCCACCTACCCTCTGACTGTCCTCACTCCTGCATGCTCCCCTCCCTTCCTCTCAGCCCCTCCTCTTCCACCCTCTCTTCCCCACCCCTCCTCTCTCACCTTGCCCACATCCCTTCTCTCCTGCACCCCCTTCTCCAGGCTGCTCTTACTAAGCAGTCTTCTTTCTCTCTCTTCCTCCTCACTCTCTCCCATCTCCCACCCTCTCCCTCCATCCCCTTGTCTCCCTCCAGCTCTTTCTTTCCTCTCTCCCATCTTCTCTTCTCCCTCAGGCCCGCTTGCCTGTCTCCCTCCCTTCTTCTTTCACCCCCACCCAGCTCTCTCCCCTCAGCCCAGTTCCTCCTGCACTCCCCCTTTCTCACACCCTCCCATCTTTTCCTTTAAACCCTCTCCCACATGGTATTGCCACACACCTCACATTTTCAATCCCAGAGGGCAGCCAGAGAGCCGGGCACAGGGTGACTGGCCCTTCCCAGCCCACAGCCGGCCAGTGGCCCCTTTGGCCCGTACAGGCCTTACCTTAAAAGCCCTCTTCAGATGGATTCCAAGACAGGGCTCCAGCCCTGGCTAAGGGTCCAGGCAGATTCTAGCACATGTTTCTTATTCTAGCTGCTTAAAATTTTTTGGTTATAAATATTTAGTGACTGTATTACAGAGTTTAGAAAAAAGGAAGCAGGAGAATTTTAACTGACCACCCATGTAGTACCCAAGTATGACCACTGTCATTTTATTTTAGTGTATTTCTTTTTAAGATTTTTACTATATACTTGTATATGTATGTGTATGTATTTTATTTATATCTATGTATTAATTAGATATATAAATAATTGTATGTCCTGTTTTTTTTTTTCCACTTAACTTCATGGTCATCTTCAAAGCTGGTATTTTTAGTAGCGGAATATTTGAATTCATGCATCTTAATTTATGTAACCATTTCCTTATCATTTCAGCATTTAGGTTGTTTCCATAATCTTGACGTTATAAATAAGGATGTGATGGACATGTGGTCCCTTTTTATCCTGTAAGGAGATCAAGTTGTAGGCAGGGTGGCATTTTATATCCATTTTTTGTGTCCATAGGTCCCCAAGTGACTGGAATGGCCTATGATGAGAAGGAAAAGGAGTGTAGTCCAGGGGGATTGTCACATGTAGATTGGCAGGATGATTGCCCTCCTTGTGGTTGCTTTTGGTGTTAGTTTAAGAAACTATGTGCTCACATGGTTTACCATCCCCTCTGTGTGTGTGTGTGTGTGTGTGTGTGTGTGAGAGAGAGAGAGAGAGAGAGAGAGAGATATCAACACTTCTAAAGGAAACCGCATGTGGGCTTTCATGCTCCACGACACTGTCTCTATTCCACTGCACCATTTTGAGATGATTAATCCTGGTCTCAAGTTCAGGTGTGAGGTTAGGGGATGCACAGTGAGTGGTGAAACCCTTGGGGGTTTGGTTCCTTCTCTTTCTTTCCCCCTTTTTGCCATTGTTTTACTTTCACCACCTGACTGCCATCTAAAGGAGCTCTGTTTCCCAGGCCACAGGGAAAATTGTATCTGAAAGGCTCTGGGTCATCAATGTGACCTCATATTTGGCTGAGATATGGATCCAAGCCCCATGCTGGCAAGAGAAAGGACATGGCTCTAATAAGCCCCTTGCGGTTTCTAGGCTAGCTATGTGTCATCATCACGCACTCCCCTAAAAAAATTATGCTTTTAGCTTCAAAGGGCACCAAGCAAGGGTGGCTAGAACCCCCAGGATCCAGGCTGGAAGAACCATCTCAAAGCCTTGCCTTTCTGATGCATCAGTTTTGTTGATGGACAGCGTTGTGGGCAGTATACATTCCTCAGCCACCAAGTGTATGCCATATGTCAGCACATGTACCTGGTAAAAAATTTTTTTTTAAATATTTATGATGTTCAGGGGCAAGTTTCTGTGAAGGTTCTAAAATCTACCATAATAAATGTTAGAGAGCATTGATAGCAAATATGTACCATATACTTTCTGTCTTTGTTATATTTTCATATTGTGAACGTAACCTGACTCTAATTTGTAAGACAAACAAAACAGTTGACTCAATACTGCTGTATATTGGAATTCAATTAAATTCTACAAGTGTTTATTGAGTGCCTGTTTAGTGTAAGATCTGATAACTAGGGGAACTAAAGATATCTAAAGTTTCACTCAATGACACATTTTACTTAACTTTCATTTCCCTCATGGGGGCGGGGGGAAGATTGTGATGTGGTCATTTTATGAACCACACAATGAAATAAGCAGTTAAACCAAAGGGTGTTTGTTTGAACAAGTTCTGTTCATCCAGAAAGAAGGAAAAGTGTAAATTTTAGGAACACACATCAAGTTAGAAGAGAGCTTTCTGAGAAACAACGTTTCATCAGTCGCTGAAACTCCCTCCTTGCTGGTGGTTTAGAGAGAAGCAAAATAGAACAGGTTTCTCAAATGGATGCTGAGGTTCCTTTCAGAAGGACAATATTTCCCAAGAATCCCTGCTTTGCCTTACACTTTTAAAAATGTTTGTTAGCTTAACATGAAATTTAGCATTTTAACCATTTTCAAGTGTACAGTTCAGTGGTATTAAGTATATTCACATTGTTGTGCAACCATCACAACCATCCACCTCCAGAAATCTTTCATCTTCCCAAGCAAACTGAAACTCCTTACCAATGCTTGGAAACTACCATTCTACTTTGTCTCTGTGAATTTGACTATTCTAGGTACTTCATATAGGTGGAATCATATAATTTGTGGTCTTTTGTGTCTAGCTTCTTTCACTCAGCATAATGTCTTTAAGGTTCATCCAGGTTGTAGCATGTGTCAGAACTTCATTCCTTTTTAATTGCCTTAAGCTTTTAAATAATAATGCTACTTGAAAATACAGGTACTTAACTAGATATAAGCTACTTTTGCTTTTGGCTCATTTGCAAGTATAAACCTGAAATGAATTCACAAATTAAGTATAAATTAACCCACTAACATTCAAATCAACACTAATAGGAGACACGATGGTGCGCTTCAGAAATGCAGTTGACACTTGGCAATGTGACAGGGCACACGCTGCTGGCTGTGGTACAGTCTTTTTGTGTTCGCTTGGTTCTCCCATGTCTTTTCTCTCTTCAAACTCCAGTGATGATCCTTCATACAGTTCTATCTGAGGCCTTTTCATGTGGTGCTAGGCATTAAAAACAGTTCTGAACGCTGATAAGATTCTTCATGTCATGTGTATGGCATCAAGCATCGTTATAAAATGTATAGTTGTGAACCTGTTGTTTCTTGTAAGGACTAAAACACCGTGTGCTCTGGCTCCATCCCTTCCCTCTCTATTCCCTAGAGGAAACAACCACCATAAGTCCTTTTTAAAAATCATCTTTCCCTTCTTTTTTAAGAAATAGTTTTTATCATTTCCATATGTATCTCTTAAAAACATATTGTCTGGTTTTGCTGTTTTTACTTTTATAACACTGGGACCAAAACTGCACAGAGACTTGTGACTTGCGTGTTGTCTCTAGTTTTGCAGTTCACTTATTTTCCTGTCTGGGATTCCATTGTTTAAATATGCCACTATGTATTTACCCTTTCTCCTACTGATGGACTTTTGCATTGCTTCCAATTTGTTGCTACTATGAACAGACTTCTATCACCATTCTAATAAATGTCTCTGGTGCATGTGTGAAATATATTTTTTAAAGGTATAATAGCAAGGGGTGGTTTTGCTGGGTTTTAAGTTGCTAGATTTCCAAAGTGTTGTACCAGCATATATTCCCAACAAATGAGTGAATGAGTGAACAAACTAATGAATGAAGAAGATAACATATTCATGGAAGGAAAGTGTATATGAATATTCAACTTTAGAAGTGAATGCCTAATTGATTTTCAAAATGTGTGTTCCCAGAGTATAAACATTTCTGCTGCTCCCTGTTCCCACCAATAGTTGGTATCCCTGATGTATTGGGGTGGAGGCTTAACTGCTGTCACAGAGACCCCAAGATAGCATAGCTGTCTATTTCCTCTGAGGCTACTTGCCTGCTGACCACTGGACTGGTTGGGGTGGGCAAATTTGGGGTGGGCTCCACAAAGTCACTGGGGACAAGGTTCCTTCTCTCTTGTTGGTGTGGCTGGAGCTGGCTCTCTAGCACTGTGTCCACCTTCCAGTCCATGACAGAGGGGAGTGGATGGAAAGAAGCTTCCCTTTGTTAAGGATGTGACCTGGAAACAGCTCACGTCACTTCCACACACACCCCGTGGCTAAGAACTTAGCTACAATCTCACATGTAGCTGCAGGGGAGTCTGGGAAACATACTCTCCAGCTGGGCAACCATGTGCCCAGCAAAAACGGGGGCAGGAGAGTGTTCGTTTTTTATTCCTGCTGTAACAAATTACCACACACATAATGGCTGCAAATAACACAAATTTATTATCTTATAGTTCGGGGGGGCAGAAGTCCAAAATGGGTTGGCAGGGCTGAGAACCTTCTGGAGACTCTAGGGGAGGAGGATCCCTTTCTTTACTTTTTCCAGCTTCTAGAGGCCACCTGCATTTCTTAGCTCCTGGCCTCTGCCTCCCATCACCCTGACTCCGGCTTCCTTCAAAACATTTCCTTTTCTGGTTCTTCCATCTTTTAAAGACCCTGTGATGACAGTGGGCCCACCCAGTTAATCCAGGATATTGTCCCCATTTCAAAATCCTTAACTTAAATCTGCAAAGTCCCTTTTGCCATGTTAGGTAACATCTTCACAGGTTGTGGGAATTAGGATATAGACATATTTGGGAAAGCCATTATTCTGTCTACCATGGGGGGAAGGAAGGATTCTACAGATGGTCTCTGATTTACAATGGTTCAGTTTTACCATGGTGTAAAAGCAATACTCATTCAGTCCGCTCCTTGACTTAATGACAGTTACATCTGGATAAACCCATCATAAATTGAAAATATCTTAAGTTGAAAACACACTTTCAACTTACAATAATTTCAACTTACGATGGGTTTATCCAGACATAGCCCCATCGTAAATCAAGGAGCACATGTATTCTGAAAAAGAGGATGGGGATGGATAACAGGTACTAGAGAGAACTGCCAGTTTCTGCTGTATCATACAATTGCAGTTTTGCCAATCTCATGGCTGTAGATACATTTTAAAAGTATTAAATTGTCAGAGCTGGTGAACTTGCCGAACACAACTTTGTTTTCTAACACTTTGTGATTCTCAGGGTTCACATATGTAATCACAAAAGCAAAGCGTATTTTTGACGTCTGCATCCTTTCTCACGAGCGACAATTTCATCCTTCAGTCTACTATTTGCCACATTCCTTTTGTAAAGGGCATTTCCAAGTACTGTTCTACTTGTAGTTTCCTCAGGGAAGCTAAGAGAGCAGCTAGTATTCCTAGGATTGAATGACACAGTGTATATTAAGATCCTGGCACATAGTAGGGGCTCAGAGGTGTTAAAAATAAATAGTAACAAAAGCCCTCACTAGCACACCGTGGCCAGAGTCCTCTCGTGTGTGAAGACTGACTCTCCATACATTTCGTGCACACAGTAGGTGACCTAATCAAACTCCCTTTTTTTCCTTTCAAAAATTTTAGTAGATTTAGAAGATACTAGTTGGATTCTATTACATGTATTCCCCTTTCTTAATACCCTTTGGCCCTCCAGCTTGCGTATTCATTTCTGTTTTGTGTGTGTGTAAGAGGGAGAGAGGGAGGGGTTTTTTTTTTTGGCATGTGCTGTGGACTGAACGTTTGTGTCCCCACCCCAGATACATTCCTATGTTGAAGCCCTAATTCCCAATGTGGTGTTATTTGGGGATGGGGCCTTTGGGAGGTGGTCTCAGGTCCCTACTCCTTTAGGCAGCTTGATTTAGAAGTTGTCTTTATTTTTCTTCTGCCATTAATTGCTTCTTTCTTATATGGGGTGGCTAAGTCAATAACTTGTCAAACTTAGCTATACTCGTTCTTGCATATAAGGTCGGGAAAACTTTCTGTGCTGGTCACTCAGGAGTGCGGAGTGGCCAGCAAGACTCATCTGTCCTTGCGGGCTCCAGGAGCACCATCCTTGGCCCCTTCCCGTTGCCTCCCTTGGCTCTGCTGAGTCTCTGCCTAGTCCCTTCCTCCCTTCCCTCCGTGTGGTCCTAGGCCCCGTCTTGAGAAATCTTGGCTCTCAGCCTGGAGCTGATGAATTCTTGCTTAGGAGGTGGAAGAGAATAGCATGTCTGACTAAAATAATTCATGCATGCTGCAGTCGCAATTTCACTTTCCTGGGATTTATGGTTATAAACAGGAAGACACCACCAGTTGGGGATGAGTTATTTATTTTTGAGGAGGGATCGTGAGACATCTTATTTATCTTTGCTTTACTTGGTCTGCTGGAAAATGCAAGGAAATCCGATTTGTTGTAACCAGACATAATTCCCTCCTCCCTTTCCTCCGCCCCTCCCCACCCTAACTTGGATGCTTCCTGAAGCACAGGAGAAAGGTCACAGCTTGAGGAGAAGGCACGTGTGCTGGTTTAGGAAGCCCCACCAGGGACTGCAAAGATCCCGAAAATCATGTTCTGTGAGCACCAGCTCCCCAGTGCCCAGACGAAGACTATGGCCTTCTCATCCTTGCTGTTGTCACCACATCTGGCACGGTGTCTCATCTAGAATGGGCAACAAAAGAAAAATATTTGTTGGATGAGTGAAAACAACATATGACTCTAAAGCCAGAGGCTCATTTCCCCAAACCAGGCCAGAAACTGATATTTAAGGGCATCACTTACTGACTCCTGCTCAAATGCACATCACATACGGTCAGGAGCAACTGAGCAAGTCAGCGCTGCTCAAAGTCTTCCCAGCTCTTGGCCCTGTCATGTTGTAAGGTCTGTTTACATGTTTGCAAAGTATTTCTCTCTTGAGAGGCCTTAAAAAATAGGTAAAATTATGGGTGACACCATCCATTGGAGAATTTTGACAGCACAAGTGTTTGTGCCCAGACAACTTCTACCATATATACAAGAATCTTCCTGTGGCCTTTGATTAGCCATTAGCAGAAATTTTCTTTGCACTGAACTTGCCAAAGAGAGGCTGATGGATGCTTGGCCCCTTGTAAAGCACACACATGGTCGTTAGGGCAGCTGGGGGCTAGCTCATTTTACTGTCCCCTCCGAAGTTTCCCTGCCATGGCTGTACCATAGAAGAAATATCCATTATCTTTCTTAGTTGTGGTCAGCGTTCAGGCTTGCCACACTTCCTCCTGGGTACAACGTAATGAAGCACATTCGGGCACCCTGGATTGTACACAGTAGATCTGAGATAAGGGAGCCAGAATGCTCATTGCTGCAGGGCTCTCATCCTGCATTTTAGGGAAGTGTCACTGGTCCCCCATACCCGCCGCAACATGAGATGTTTTTCTTCTTTTTTTCCTTTGGCTGTACTTTAACTTTTGCCTGAACCAGTCCCTGGTGTTTTGCTTCAGGATTTTGTTTCTGTCTACCTAGGGAGTAATTGCTTAGAAAATGCCCTCCTGTCAAAAACATAAAGTCTTCAATATCATAAATCGGTAGTGGAAACTCCTTCATCATCTGGCTTAATATTTGAACCGTTGTCGATGGCCAAGAGATTGCAGTATAATGGTGGGTCCCTTTGGAAGCCTGTTGGGTGAACTGGGGTGTTGGCTGTCTGCTTTGGTCAGTGTGTGTACACTCATTTGGGGATCAGCCCATTTATCATAGGCACTTCAATCTTTTAGTGCCCTTGTGCTTTGGAGAATCATAGGAGCCATATGCCGCTTCACAGGTAACCGAGACTTGCTAAAAATAGAGCGTAAATGGCCCCGCTGTTCTGGCCTTGGAAATCGTTACTCTTTATTTTTAGGCCTGCCTTTGTTATCCCTAACTACTTTCAAGTCTGGGCAATAAGAATCGCTGAGCAAGACCTTTGCCAGTTGGACACTGTGAGAGTTTGAACCTTCACTCCCAGCTTGTTGGAAGGAGGATCCAAATCTATTGACAGAGGGAGTGCTGACCTCCACGTGGCCGCCCTTCGCCACCGCTACCCTCTGTTAGGGAGGATTCTGTTTCACTGTGGGCTCAGGGCCCTCACCACAAGAAAAGTGCATTGCAAAGAGTGAATTTTGGCTCCGAGTTTATGGAACCGGCCAAACAACCAGAAGAACAGACCGGCATAAAAACCACTGAAGAACAACCCCGAGGCTCAGACCCACACACCGTGGGTCTTGGGTGGTCTGAAATGGAAATTGTCGTCACCATACTTACTTGCAAACTGATGCATTAAATAAGTCAGAATAGGCTTAACTTCCATTGCTCATTTCATAAGTAATAGTCTCATTTTACTATCCCCATTCTTGCCCACCTTCGGTTACAGAAATAACTCTGAGTGGGTTTTCTTTTTAAAGATCTGTGTCAAGCAGATACCTCATAAAAATGGCACAGGCAAAGTGTTCTATTTAGAACTTGCCCTGTGACACAAAACCACAGTGTGTTTTCTGTCCTTGGGCACTGGTTTCTTTGGAGGTAAGTGCTAAGGGAATGGAGCTGGCCTTCAGGGGAAGTGACTTGAAAGTGCTGTGGGTTTGGCATAGATAGTTCTACTTCAGTGAGAATTGTTTATTCATCCCCAAAAGATGCTACTATGGCATTTGATAACGAGGTATATTCAGCTCCTCTTGCTGCCCTAACAAATTACCATAAAATTAGTGGCTTAAAACAACTCAAATTTATTGTCTTACAGTTCTGTGGATCAGAAGTCTGTTGTGGGTCTCACTGGACTAAAATCAAGGTGTCAACAGGGCTGAGTTCCTTTATGGAAACTCTAGGAAAAATCCCATTCCCTTGCCTTTTCCACCTTCTAGAGACTGCCCACATTCCTCGGCTCATGGCCCCTTCCTCCAGCCTCAAAGCCTGCAACAGTGGGTGGAGTCCGTCTCACGTCCAGTCACTCTGACCTTCTCTTCTGCCTCCCACCCCTTACACTTTTAAGGACCCTGTGGTTACGTTGGGCCCACCTGGCTAATTTAGGCTCATCTTCCTGTTGGAAGGTCAGCTGATTAGCAACCTTAATTCCATCTGCAACTTTAATTCCCCTTTGCCAGGTACTCACAGGTTCCTGGGATTAGGATGTGGGCATCTTTGGGGGGAGCATTATTCTGCTGACAATACCAGCGACTTTGTTTTGCTAAATCCCCATATCGGGTAGGGCCAAAGGGGCAGTCATTTAGGTGGCAGGCAGCTTCCATCTTTGAAGAGTTTCAGGAAGTCGAGAAGGAAGTTTCTCTCAGACCAGTGGGCCGTGAAGTTTGTCAGGTACCTTGTTTCTCTGTAGGCGGCCCTATAGTTTTGATGATCCCAGCTGGGACTCTTGGTAGGGGCTGCTGGAGTCAGGGGATGGTCTTGAAGGGGAGTGGGGAGTCAGGATGACTGGTAGCAGCTGGGCTGGCTAGTGAGAGAGGAATGAGGAAGCAGGGGGATGAGGACAGGAAATGACAGAGAGTCTGCCCCTTGGGAGAAAGAAAATAGAAGATGGGGTTGATAACATCTGGCCCCAAAGAAAAGAAAAGCGTGGGCTTTTTTGTTTATGTGCTTTGTGATTGACTCACTTTTGAGTCAATTTAGACTCTGGGCTAAATAAATGTGTTTGGTTACCATTTGGACATCCAGTGTACTCGTGCCACGAAAAGCCTGAGGGGTTCAGTGTGGCCACTTGGTGTCCTGGGGGGGCCATGTCACTGCCCAAATGGCTCTCTCTGACAATTACAGCAGTCCAGCTGGTGACCTTGTCCCAGGAGGGCTCCACTCTGGGGAATGTAAACCGGTCTGGCGTATGCTCACAGAGCCTTAAACGTGTTCTCAGGAATCCTAACAAACCGTCCATTGTGAGCTGACCTAAACTGGCTTGGGGTCTGAATATTTGTCAAGTTCTTTTGAAAAATAGTAGGTGGGAGCCTTGTGCATCCTTTCCCACCGTCCTGTGTCTGGGAGGTATGTTAAAGTGAAAGCAAGTCTGAGACCCATTTCAGCCACTCATTCAGACACTTGTTAGCAATCAGGCACTGAGAGAGCCCAACAGTCTGTTCTGTAAGATCGGCAAAGCTCCAGCAATCTGGCCAAGCCCCTTTCAGGAAAGAGGCATTCAAAGCAGATGCCACGGTATTCCAGTGGCAGGATTCAGCTAACCCCCACGGAGGGGACAGGGCCCTCCTTTAGTGGTTGTCCAGTGGGCACTGACAGAGTCCTAGCCCCACTCTCTGAAGGGGTGAGACTACTGGTCTTTCTAGATTCTTCCGTATGGTTCTTGTGAAGGTTGGGATGGCAGCACAATGTTTTCATCCAATCCCCAGAGCAGGGAGTCATTGCTAATTTTCATGATGCTAATTAACTAGCTCTACTGCACACGGACTCTGATTAGTCCTTCAAATGCTGGCCTGCCATCTCTGGAGTGTTCTTTTCTGATTTGGGTACTTCAAGTGTGAACTGACCACCAATACACATTTATATATTACACTAAGTTTTTTAGCATGGATTGATATTTATATTTAGAACAAACTTTGGACTTATGGAAAATATGGAAAATGATATAGTTTCCATATATCCCTCACCCAGCTTCCCCTAATGTTAACATCTTATATAATCATAGTATTATTATTAGAATCAAGGAATCAGCATTGCTATAATGCTATTTGCTATATTAACGATCTTATTTAATTTCATCAGTTTTTTCACTAAGGTCTTTTTTTTTTTTGTTCTAAGTTCGTATTCAAGATTCCACATTGCATCTAACTGTTATTTGTCCTTAATCTCCTGCAGTCTGTAACGCTTTCTTCATCTTTCCTTGTCTTTCATGACCTTGATATTTTTTAAGGGTCTTCATCAGTTATTCTGTTGAATATGTCTCAAATTGGGGTTTCTCACAATTGGACTGAGATTATGCCTTTTTTATTATGGTAAAATATACATAACATAAAATTTACTATTTTAACCATTTTTAAGTGTACAATTCAGTGGTATCAAGTATATTCACAAGGTTGTGCAACCACTATTTCCAGAACTTTTTCATTATCCCAAACAGAAACTCTGTACCCATTCATTAAACAATAACTCCTCATTCTTCCTTGCTCCTGCCCCTGGTAACCACCATTTTACTTTCTGCCTCTATGATTTTGCCTATTCTAGGCACCACATATAAGTGGAGTTATAGAATGTTTGTCCTTTTGGATCTGGCTTTTTTAACTTAGCTTTTGAAGCTCATCCGTGTTGTAGCATGTATCAGTACTTCATTTCTTTCCTCTCTTTTCTTTCTTTCTTTTTTTTTTTTTTTTTAGAGATGGGGTCTGGGTATGTTGCCCAGGCTAGAGTGCAGTAGTTATTCACAGTGCAATCATAGTATACTACAGCCTTGAACTCCTGGGCTCCAGTGATCCTCCCACCTAAGCCTCCTGAGCCTGGCCCATTTCTTTTTAAGGCTAATATTCCATTGTATGGATGGACCACATTTTGTCTAGCCATTCATCTCTTGGCACTTGGGTTGTTTCTACCTTTTGGTGATTATGAATTACGCTGCTGTGAACATGAGTATATAACTAATTGGTTCACATTTTTCAAAGGAACTTGGAGAAACTGGAGAAGATACAGTTTGGAGCAGGCAGGGAAAGGTTCTGTTCTGTTTTTCCCATCCCCAACTAAGGCTTTCACAGAAGAGAGAGATTGGGGTGGAGTGGGCGGGGAGATGGCAGGTGGATTCAGAGATGGATGCCAGATAGTTGAGGGGCCAGGAGGAGAGAGGGAGCCCAACCGGTTATACTTGCCCAAAGGTGCTGCTGCTGGGGGAAGGCCCAGAAGGTATAAAGCAAACCCCCAGGCAGGGTCAAAGGCCTAGGAGCCAGTGGGAGAACATGTCAGGACCACGATCTGCTGCAAGGGCGGTTTACCCTGAACCACCCAGAGCCGGGCAGAGAGAAATAGGCCTGGGTCAGGTTAGAAATTAAGTCCACTTTACTATCTCCTCCTGGTGGTTTTTTCTTTTTCCTGTATTTCTGTGACTGTATCTCCCAGTAAGAAATGTATTTTATACTGCACCTTGGTACATACACCCATCTTTACTCATGATTGAAATATTAATTTCACAGCAAACATTTGATACCCTCTGATATTTTCTATTCAATTTTGTTCCATTAAAAAAAAAAAAGCTTCTTGTGACCTGGGTCGCCCTTGGCTTGAAAACACTATGCTACACAAAGCCTCGAGTGCAAAGTTTTTTTCTGCCAGTTATTTTTCTTTCTCTATTGAGTTTTTGTCTCTCTTCAGTTGGAAAATGTAAACCGTGTATGATCATGTTTCCCTTTTTGTTTTGGCTGTCAGGAAACGCAAACCAAGTTGGCTTGACCAGGTGGTAGGTCTCTATATGGTGGTCGTGTACTGTGCATACTGATGCCTTGACTTGCTGTACCTCTTGACTTTCTAGCCGTATTTTCCCTGATCCTAATTATTCATATATTTTTGTTTTGCCGCATGAATTCTTGGTAGCTGCCACAAGTCTATGTGGAATGTGATGATGGAATATATAACAAATCACTGAGAACTTTTGATCTTAACTGAGATAAACTGTAGAGGTGAAGTAAAGTCTGTATCTTTAGAGTTTTTTTTTTTTTTTTTGAAGCAAAGTCTGGACTATATGATTTTCTTTTAGCTCTATGATTTTCTGATTTATTTTGCTGGCCTTTATTTCAGATTATCTAGAAAGCAACTCCTTCCATTTTTTAAAAAAGAAAGTTGCCATAGTTGCAAAGGTAGAATTTGAGGAAGTTTGGTATTAGTGTGGAGGGAAGGTGTCATTTTGTCTTTAAGTAGAGCCATTTTTACTTGCACTCACATTTCCTAGAATTCCATCTATTTATGCAGACTTTTTTTTTTAAATCCCAGGAATGTCTCTTGGTTAAGCCCACTGCCTCTGTCTCCTGTCTCGCCTTAGGTTCCCATCCCCCTGCTTGGTTTACTGTCTAACTGGTGTCCCTGCCACCTGTAGCCTCTGCCCATGGGTCCTTCTGCCACAGGTGTCTGCAGCAAACACACATTTATGGTCGTACTTCCCCTCTGCTCCCAATCCTCCACTCGCCGTGCTCTTCCAGATAATGCAGTCTCTTGAGCTTGCACCAAGGTTGAAATCCCCCTTGCCAATTGATTAGTGTACCCCAACTTCCACTGCACCTCCCCCAGTCCTCAGGTTGGAAGGCTCCGAAGGAGGGTGATGTGAACAGACCATGGACCATGGTGATGTGATGATACACATGGTCCTCTTGGGTGGTGATTTAGACAAGAGAGGATGAGTTTGGAGTTGAAGCCGTTTTTAAATGTACTGTTCACTAAGCAAAGGAACAAAGAAAGATGAGTATTAGTTGTAGGGGAAAAGAAACTTGTGACAGGGAAGAAACGTAATCTTTTCTTTTTTTTTTCTTTTTTTTTTTTTAATTTCAGCTTATTATGGGGGTACAAAAGTTCTGCTTAGATATATTGCCCATGTCCCTCCCAATCCCCCGA
>JAQIFY010001657.1:0-13989 GCA_028533085.1 Varecia variegata | reverse complement strand
ATGTTTTTAACTGCATAGTCTCATAAGCTTTCCAGGTGAAATAGCTAGAGCCATTACAAGTACAGATAATCTCAAAGGTCATCATCAATTAAGGAAACAGTTCTTGTGGTTAGCAATTCTGAATAAAGAGACAATAAGCGATTATATTCTTAACTAAAAACTGGTGACTGACTCCTTGAATGCCTTACTATAATAGAATATCATTTTCTGTATGGATTTCTCCTGGGCCTTGGTTATTGAAAGTGTCAGCAGCAATTTGTTAGAACACACTCTCTCCTGTATTAGTCTCGTGGCCTGAATTTGGATATCTTCTTTTTAATAGCATCTCTTTAGAGTAGTTGAAATAAGCTCCATTTTACAGATTAATCAGTGTTGAGGAAACAAAATGTCCTCATGTAAATTACAAAGCCAGCTTAAATTTTTCTCAGTTCACATTACTAGAAAATGGCATAAATGATCAAAAGTGAATGATTTAATTATTTTGTACAATAATTTTAAATTGCAAAATAAAATCTACGATTATGAATACCTGCATATTTTAGTGTCCTCCTTAGTCCTGAGAAAATGTGCCATTCACATACATCTCCTGTATATAACTTTAACCTTTGTTTGACAAGGGATTATACTGTCCAAGAGGCTGTCAAAAGTGAAACACCATATAACACTGACTTTCAATGAACACATGTTTCTGATGTACTGAATAAATCTTGCTCAATTTCCCTAAAACATTAATCTCTTTACACTTCAAGTGGCCTTATCTAATTATGTTTTCACTAGCTTTGGATTTATAACATAAGCTGGTCTGTTGGGTCAAAGGGAGGATATTAGAAAATCAGTTGAGAACACACAAAAGGCAAATTGAATGGGGGTATTTCAGAACTTACATATGTAAATAGTATTTTCTATACATAGTAATTGGGGGAGGAAGATGTATGCAATCTGAAATGTTAATGAATATATCTCCCATCGCTCTTCTTAATTACTTAAAGGCATTTGTGTAAATTATCAAAGGAAAGTAAGGGTCTATTTCCGTGATGGGCCAGCAGGGGGCAGTAAGTATCATTGAAAGAATGATTCAAGAAACTTGAACAGACCATCTTTTCCAATGGGTTTCCTCACAAACTCTTTTAAAAACAAATCACTCTTCTGTCTCTTTGTCAGTGCTTTTATACACCTGGTTTGGAAATGAGACCACATAAAAAGCAAACTATTCTTCTCAGTTTCCCCAGAGAATACTTGTTGAGTGTATTTATTTTCAGTGGTAGGATTTTAATCCCTGTAAATAAAAATCCTTTATTAGGAGATCAATAGTAACATATTTGGAGATAAGTGAGCCCCTTATCTTGATTTGAAGAGCTTAGAACTTGATATGGGTGTAAATCTCACCCAGTTCCCCAGCCAGGAAAGATATTTAGCTATGAATTTTAATTTTGCTATGAATTTGAGATGAAAACATTTCAAAAATAGACTACTGGAAAGCCAAGGTTTTCTAAAATAAATTGCTGAAACATTGAAAGGAGTATGATATCTTCTACTTTAAAAAATGATACAATGACGGTTTCTGCTCTGGTTTGCTTTTGTTTTGTTTTTCGTTCTAAAGACCATTTAAAATACAGCCCTATGAAAATCTCCTTACCACAGTGGTTATTATGTGATAATAATAGCTGATTATATGATAGAGCTGCACCATAATAATTTGCAATCTGCCTTGTGTGAAATCTTGCATTGAGGCAGATAAACTCAGGCTGCTGAGATGTTCTCTATATCATTGCATTGGATATAATAGCACAGATTGTTAACAGTATGTAATAAAAACTCTGTTTCCTCTAAGATTAGAAATTTGATTACTGTAAATTATCATTCTGCCAAATATTTGAAAGACTTTAAAAAATAAGTATAACTGGAACTTTAGACATTAATTAAAATGATCCACACAATTACAGAAAATCTATTAAGAAGGAAAAAAAACATACTTTGCTCATCTCTTATTAATTTACAAGCTCAGGAAGACTTGAATAAACGTCATGTTCAATTCCACCCATTATCCTATTGCCTTTTCTTCTGTGATGAATATGGAAAAGATGACAAGAGGAGTTTGCCAATGAGACAGGCCATGACACTCACATGCTGAATAACATTGTCATGAATCTTATCTCCCAATGAAACTAGAATATTGAAATTGTTCTGCATAATGACTCCCATGTGAAATTAAGGTCTTTTCTTTGACTGTTGTTATAAAGAAGTTTCCAAGTGTATTCATACCATGTATCTATGGTACGACTCGGACACATAAGATGTTATGCACTGTCATCAAAATTTGCTACTTGCTCCTGTTGGCACAAATCTCCCTAGATTCATTCAGTAATCATAAAATTATCTTTATGTCCATGATTTATAAAAAAGAATTTGTGTGTGTGTGTGCGTGTGTGTGTAAATTTTGTCCATGTGATGTATGTTTGAAACTTGACTGCAGCTGGGTATGCAATGTAAAATATGAGAAATTAGTTTGGTGAGTTTTAATGAGTTTCCAGGCTGGGTAACAGTATGTAGAATGTTTGTAGAATAGCAAAAATGCCTTGTGAGCTATTGAATTAGTTTAGAATGAGCCACATGAAAAGGGTCTGCTTGCCTGTAATTTTAGCAAAAATGGGATAACTGGGTAAGATGCCAAGATAAAACAGATTGCCCCAGTCAAGATGAGGTATGCATAGAATTTCATAGGCAGCAGCATACCTTCTCAAAATTGGAAACTTTCAATTTTTTTTTTAAAGTGGGAAAAAGTTAAGTTATAAGAAAATCGAATATTGATTAACAGCTTATTTTTCTGAGGGAAATATCTTTATCAATTCAGAATTTTTGTGGTGGTATCACATTTCCTAGTTGGAGAGCAGGCCAACAATTCACTGTAGCTAATAGAGATATTTAATCAATAATATTACACAAATCAAAACCACAATGAGATATCACTTAACTCCAGTGAGAAAGTTTTTTATCAAAAAGTCCCAGAACAATAAATGTTGGCATGGATGTGGAGAGATAGGAACACTCATACACTGCTGGTGGGACTGCAAACTAGTACAACCTCTGTGGAAAGTAATATGGAGATACCTCGAAGAGCTAAAAGTAGAACTACCATTTGATCTAGCAATCCCATTACTGGGCATCTACTCAAAGGAAAAAAATATATTCTATGAAAAAGATATCTGCATTTGAATGTTTATAGCAGCATAATTATAAAGACGTGGAAACAACCCAAGTGCCCATCAATATGTGAGTGGATTAACAAAATGAGGCATATGTACACCATGGAGTTCTATTCACCCACAAGAAACAATGGTGATCTAGCACCTCTTGTATTATCTTGGATAGAGCTGGAGCCCATTCTACTAAGTGAAGTATCACAAGAATGAAAAAACAAGCACCATATGTACTCACCATCAAATTGGTACTAACTGATCAACACTTAAGTGCACATATAGTAGTAACATTCATCGGGTGTCAGGCAGGTGGGAGGAGGGCGGAGGGAATGGGTATATTCACATTGAATGGGTGCGGTGTGCACTGTCTGGGGGATGGACACACTTGAAGCTCTGACTTTGGCAGGGCAAAGGCAAAATATGTAACCTAAACAATTGTACCCCTGTAATATGCTGAAATAAAAAATTAAAAAAAAATAATAATGATAATAACTGAAATTTCTTGAGCTGAAATTGTATGCCAGGAATATTCCAAAGTACTTTTATATATTGTCATATTATACCTCATGACAAATCCAAGAGGCTGATAATAATTTTTTTATAATTTTTATTTCAAAACATTAGGGGGTATATGTGTTCTTGTTATGTGGATGTATTACATAATGCTGAAGTCAGAGTTTTTAGTATGTCTGCTGAAAAATTTTATGATCATTTTATAGAAGTGACTATTGAGGTAAAGCATGATTTCAATGCCGAATGTTCTGACAGATGATAAGTTGTGGAGCTGGAATTTGAACTTAAGAAATCTGAATTTCATAGACTCCCTTCATATCTATGTTATTTACTGAGAACTTTGAAATAGTTGGCAAAATTATGTTCTGATTTCCTGTTGCTATTTAGTATCTCGGCTATTAACTGGTTACTTAAAAATTTTGGTTTTATGTTACTAATGGTCAAAAATTGAAGTCAACTAACACTGAAATTATCTATTGTTTTTCAATAATTAACATATACAATCTATAGAGCCTTTCCAACCATTTTGTGGAGGTTTTCAATATGTTCATTCTGATGAAGTTGAATGAAATGATTGATGAGATTGTATTTCACTCATCAACAAAATATAGAGGACTATATGAGAGCTCAAAAGGTTTTGGTTGTGTTTAGCCACGAGGAAGAGGATAAAAATAGTTTAGGTGAAAAACTTTACAACAAAGTAAAAAATATAGTATACCACAATTTTTCTATTGTTTTTTAAATTGTTGCTATAATACACTTGTATATTTCTCTGATTCTCTTCTTTAATCTCTTCTTTTTCACTTTGTACATTATAATGCCATTATTTATACATTTTCCTTTTATGCCATACATTCTTATATGCTTGTGATCAAAGTCCTGATTCATATCATCTATTGGTCAATGAATTCATGGAATATAATAAAAGTGAACAACATATATTGAACAATCACTATGTAGTAGAGGCTAATTATTTTATGTTTATTATTTTATTTAATTTTCACAACACCATGAAGTCCTGATGAATTAAATAACTAGCTTAAGTTCACATGATACTAAGTGCTGAGGTTGGAATCTCTTCTGCTAATTCCAGCCCTTAAAGTGGGACAATGCAGTCATTGTGACAACCTGGTAAAGACTAATGATTCAATAAATAATCATTATTCATATATACAAATCTACAATAAATGCAAATTAAAATGTATTAGCAATTTATTTCACCTTGGTTAATAAATATATTCTTGCATATTAATAAAATATTTGTAAAGTTTATATTTGCATTACATTCTCTTTAAATTATATATATAAATCTTTAAAACTTTTGCTATTAACATATATAAAAAATTAAATTCAGTTCTGGAGTTTGCATTTTAAACATCTCCTTCCCTATCATATACCAACAGTTGCCTGTTTCAATGGAAAAATATATTACAATGTCATATAACATTGCATAAAATTAAACCTTACCATAACATTCTGAAGATTATGCTAGATATGCAAATTTGTGTGTGATGGGACAAAAATCAAGACTGGGTTTGGTGATCAAAGGGAACTTTAAATCTCTATAAGGAGAATAATAAATAATTCAAAACATATAATTTAAGTAGTGGTTTATAGATAGTTTAGTATAAGTTATATCTTCTTAGAAATATATGTGTTTTATAGCCCATTTGATTGCCCTCTATTGCTCTAGTGTTGTTTATAGAGTATTCAATATTCTTATCAGATAGCATTGCATTCCTGCAGAAAACGGCCGAAAAGAGCTCATATTTTACTTAATTTTTAATAAGTTTGCATATATATTATATAAAATATGTATCTGTAAAGTTGTAATTCTTATCATCAAGTAGGTTAAGTAACTGCTGTATATTAATATATGTAAAATTACAAGTTAGGCAATCAACAACCACCTAACATTTGTGAAAACTAAACTCTATAACCAAAACTATCCTAAGGCACTATATGGATGATCAAAATACAAGATTGTGTCTTCATCTGTAAAGACCTGAAGAAAAGAAGTGAAGACCAATTAAGATATAAAGAATGAGACACTGATTTTAAGGGTAATAGAATATAGAGAATGAAGAGCTCTCCATGGGCTGAAACTTAATGGAAGGGGTCAAGAGTGAATATTCAGAGAAAAGAAAGAAACTGAAAAGCACGAGACCTCCTTTCACTGAAAGGAATCCAGACAAAAGGAATCTGCACAAATTTGTAGTTCTTGAGGTGACTCATAAGATTAGACACTGGGAGATGACCCGAGCAAGCCCTGAAAAAATCACTGGGGATCAGAGAAGGGAAGAGAGACAAATTTGGAAGGAAAAAAAAAATGCCTAAGAAGTCAAGAGCTGAATTCTCTGTGTAGATACAGAAGGTGAGAGTTAAGAAAAAGCACCATGGGTTTCAGACTGAGTTTTAAAGTTTTAGTGTATAGAAATAGGAAATAAGACATATGTATAAGTCAAAATTACATTTGGGAAGAAAAGATTGATTTTTGTAACAATTTGGTTCTGAAGTACAATAAAAGTACAAGTACATTTTTATAAGTACAGCAAACTTTGCAAAAGAGAAAATACATATGTATTATTTATTTTTCAAGAAGAGTTACAATCATAATTAGCAGTTAAATGAAAGCTACTTAAGTGTTACTTATTTACTAGTGCATTCAAAATAATAATATCCTTCATCCGTATGGGGTTATATAAATTTTTATTGAAAAGTTTATGGTGTGTTTTCATATTCTGCATAATTTAATAACAGCTTTGGGATATAGGGATAGTATTAGTTATTATTTTCTCTTATTAGATATTTTGGCTTTTTATTTTTTACATTTTTATTTATTTTTTACATTTCAGAATTTTACAGGGATACAAATGCTTTGGTCACATAAATTGCCTTTGTACCTCTCGAGTCAGAGCTACAAGCATGCCCATCCCCCAGACAGCGTGCACTGCATCTGGTAGGTGTGAATTTACCCATCTTCTCCACCCCTCTCTCACCGGCCCAATCTCCAATGAATGTTACTTCCATATGTGCACATAGTGTTGATCGTTTAGTACCAATTTAATGGTGAGTACATGTGATGCTTGTTTTTCCATTCTTGTGATACCTCACTTAGAAGAATGGTCTCCAGTTCCATCCAGGTTAATACAAGAAGTATTAGTTCACCATTTTTTTATGCTGAGTAGTACTCCATGGTATACATATATCACGTTGTATTAATCCACTCAAGTATTGATGGGTACTTGGGTTGTTTCCACATCTTTGCAATTGTGAATTGTGCTGATATAAATATTTGAGTGCAGATATCTTTTTTACAAAACTTCTTTTTTTCCTTTGGGTAAATACACAGTAGTGGTATTGCTGGATCAAATGGTAGTTCAATCTTTATGGAAAGTAGTATGGAGATGCCTCAAAGAACTCAAAAGTAGAACTATCTCTTATTAAATTATTGAGGGAAGAAAATTATTAATACTGATATGTTAAAAATTTTTAACCACAATAGCAAGACTTGCAAGTGTCAGATAAAATTCAGAAATTTTGAATTTGAGTCATATGCTCTTTTGTCAGTATATCCTGTTTCCTCTCTATTTATTGGATGAATCTGGTTGCACATATTAAATATATTATAAATAATAAAGACATAATAGTCTTCTACATGTATATATTGCATACACATCTTATGCAAATTTTTAATTAAAAATATTTTAATTTGCTTAATGTTAACTTTTTTTTGTTCCTTAAAGATTTAATAGCTGTAAATCTTCTTCAAGATTATGGCAATTAGCTTTTCTCAACCTAAGTATATCACCTGAGCTTACCAAAATATATTCTGATTGATAGAGATCAGCAGAGTTTAGAAAATACGAGCCCAGGACAAGCCTGAACTCTTCAATTACAATCTCCTTTAAGTCCTGGTTCTTTAACAATGGCACAAGGATCTAAGTCTACAGAACAACCAATATTTTCTCTATGTGGAGACTGCATTTTTAAGGGGACTTGAGGAAGTATCTCTGGCTCAGAAGTAGAATTGGGGAAAAGAATGGGAAGGAAAGACAAAATAAGAGAAGGGGAACATGATTTGGATGAACTGACAAATGAAGTATTTTAAGTTTTCACTGTTTTCATTGGTGTTAACTAAAGAATCTTTCAGTGAAGCAATGCTTGAGTTAAAGTTGCATTTGAAACCTTCTCACCCCAAAGAATGTAGACAACTGGACAGTTCAATTTTCTTTTCTCTTCTTGGTCTAAAGCATCTTCCAAATAAACAATCTTGTTTATATTCAAATTCTGTAAAGCAACTACTCCGAATCCAAATTATCCCTAGTGAAATTGTGCCAGTTAGAAAGAATCATATGATTTAACAATAGTGAGAAAACATAAAGGAAGAGGGTGCTTTGTCTAGAAGAGGACTAGTTTTAGAATTGAGAAAACTCAATGAAAACTTTAGGGTTTACGTGGTTTATGCAGACTTGTATCTCTGGAACTTGGTTAAAGATCAACCTTTCCCTATTAGAGGCCAAACCAAACCTCCCAACTCCAGGCAATGAGATAATAAACAGTGGACCTCAGGAATTGACAGTGGCCTTCATATTACTTTTTTTTTTTTTTAAGATGTTCAAGGAGTTTTATTTATTTATTTTAATTTCAGAATATTATGGGTAATATTCAGAATATGATAATATTCAGAATTATTACCAAATTCATGTTTGGTAACATGAATTACTTTTGTACAGTTTGAGTCAAAGTTACGAGTGTGTCCATCAACCAGATAGTGTGCATTGTATCTGTTAGATGTGAATTTACCCGTCCCCTCCAATCCCCCACCTGCTTGATTTCCGTTGAATTTGACTACCATATGTACACATGAGTGTTGATTATTTAAGTCCAATTTAATAGTGAGTACATATGGTGTTTGTTTTCCCATTCTTGCAATGTTTCACTTAGGAGGATGGTATCCAGTTCTATCCAGGTTATTACAAAAGGTATTAGTTTAGTATTTTTTTTTTCTGGTTGAGTAATACTCCATGTACATATACCACATTTTATTAATCCACTCATGTATTGATGGGCACTTGTATTTCTTCCACATCTTTGCAATTGTGAATTGTGCTGCTATAAACATTCGAGTGCAAGTATCTTTTTTATAAATGTCTTTTTTTCCTTTGGGCAAATACTCAGTAGTGGTATTGTTGGATCAAATGGTAGGTCTACTTTTAGTTCTTTGAGTTATCTCCATAATACTTTCCATAGAGGTTGAACTAGTTTGCGGTCCCACCAACAGTGTATAAATGTTTCTTTCTCTCTGCGTCGACAGCAGCATTTTTTTGTTGTTGTTTTGGGACTTTTTCCTAAGAGCCTTTCTCAAAGAAGTTAGATCTCTAATTTTGGTTTTGCATTGCATTTCCCTAATGATTAGAGACATTAAGCATTTTTTCATATGTTTATTGGCCAATAGTCTTCTTTTGAAAATCTTCTGTTCATGACTTTTACCCACTTTTTAATGGAGTTGTTTGATGTTATCTTGCTGATTTGCTTGAATTCTTTGTAGATTCCGGTTATTAGCCCTTTATCAGACGTATAGCATGCAAATATTTTCCCCCATCCTGTAGGTTATCTATTTGCTCTATTGATTATTTCCTTGGCTGTACAGAAGCTTTTTAATTAATCAGGTCCCATTTATTTATTTTTGTTGTTGCTATGATTGCCTTTGGGGTCTTCTTCATAAATTCTTTGACTAGGCTGATATCCATAATAGTTTTTCCAAACTTTTCTGCTAGAATTCTTATAGTTTCATGCCTTAGGTTTAAGTCTGTTATCCATATCATGAATTAATTACTTTTTAAAAAGTTTTATTGTTTTATAATAAATATGCATAAACAGAAAAGTCTGCCATGAAGATGGTGAACATTTTCTTCATACTCTTTTATAATTCATACTCATATGAAATTATCTTCATACTCTTTTATAATTCTTGCCTTCCACACTTTCAAGGTTGCTCTTCCTCATTTCCAGGCAACCACTAATCTACCTGTATCATTACAAATCAGTTGAACTTTCTAGACATTTATGTTAATGGAATAATGTAGTATATTTTTTTTTCTGGCTTCTTTCATCAGCATAATTCTTTTGAGAGACATTCATGTTATAGGATGTATCAACAGTATATTTCTGAAGAGCATTATGTTTTATGGCTATGCCACAGTTTGTTTATCCATTTATCGATAGATGTTATGGACTAAATATTGGCGTATTTTCACAAATTTATATGTCAAAGCCTTACTCCAAGTATGGCTGTATTTGGAGATGAGGATTCTAAGGAAGTAACCCAGAAATCATAAGGGCGAGGCTCTAATCCGACAGGATTAGTGTCCCTACAAGAGACAACAGAGAGTGTTCTCTCTTTCTCTCCTCAAGAGCACTAGAAAAGACTACGTGAGTATGCACGGAGAAGGCAATTGTCTGCAAGTCAGGAAAAGCCCTCACCAGGAACCAAATTGGTGGGCACTTTCATCTGAGACTTCACAGTCTCCATAACTGTTGGAAATACATTTCTATTATTTAAACCATGCAGTCTGATATTTATTACAGCAGCCTGAGTAGACTAATACAATGGATGCTTCTGTTATTTACAGATTTGGCTATAAAAGCTGTTACAAAGTTCCATGTGCAAAAAGGGTTACCATATTTAGCAAATAAAAATATAAGACTTAAATTTAAATTATTTCTAATTGCTTATACATAAGTTCATAACATTACACTTATACTAAAAATTATTCCTTGCTTATCTGAAACAAATTATAATTGTTTTAATTGCATACTTCTTCCTTTAATTTTATTTCTCTAAGGGTCTTGCTCTCCTTAAATGTTCATTTTTTGCATAATTTGCATATAAAATCCCTTGCAGTTGTAGTCTTATGTTTCATTTATATTTTCCACGGTTGCATCCATTTTATTTCGTTCTTTTGTTCATTGGACATTTATTAATGAGAAAACACATTAAACATTAGCATTATGAGCAGTTATACTAAACTTCCTGGCATAAAATTAACAAGTCTAACAATTGTTTTTCAAATTTGATTTGTTGAAGCACAAAATATTAGTCATGAAATTACCTGTGTTTCTTTTCTCAGGATTTCTCAGGATCTATCAAACATCTCTTGATCAATGACTTTTTAAAATGTTGTCCAATAAAGGACATTGCCATCTATTTGATGATTTCATTTATTTCCCTACTGGCAGAGTATTTGGTAACATCCATGTAAAATAATCAAAATTTTAAAGGGATGAAATCTATTTCAAAAGTAGTGGTGGTGAATGCCATAATAATTATTTGTCTTAAATTGAAATTTCTTTTCCTGTTTATAAGTAATATTTTCCTTTTTAAGGACAGCCTTGACATTTGATGAGACTTTTAAAAATAATTTTTTTGTGTGTAACACATTCAACAATTTCCTTTAAATAATGGAACATTTTAATAATTCACTTCAGTTTTGTTTCAGTTTGCATACTCCTATTGCTAAAGAGGTATTGAAAACTATGCACAAGAAAGTAATAGGTTTTACTTAATGGATTATTTTAAAAGTCAACAAGTGTTTGGGGGACATTTGGAATTAAAGCATGATGAAGCACTTCAAATACACTGAGGATTCTATTTGTTAAAAAGAGCAGATAGGATTTTAAATGCAAGAGAATTCAAGAATACAGAATGCCAACAAAATCACAAATATTCTTTAATTGCTCAGTTCAAACAGTATAAATGAAGTAAGAATAATATTTCATGACAATTACTTCAATGCCATTAGAGAGGACATCATATGCTGTTGACTGACATTATACAGAAGATGGGCAGGATACTCAACATTTTCAAGAGAATCATCCATGCCTTATTTCAACTTTGAGTAAACATTGTATCTTTACACAAGCATCCATCAAAATTTGTATTTATATTTTCTCAAACATAAACAGTATGATTTTTCTCATTAGTTCTTAAGTTAATAAGAGAGTCACTGAAAAAAATTGCTACTGTTTATAAAGTCTTATCTACAAGAGATTTTACTTGCTATAGGCTTACAAGTAAGACTTTTCCATGAGAAAATATTACAAAATCAAAGGGAATTTTTTTCTGCATTGTCATTGCTTGCACTCATGATTATGCCATAATTGGAAGGAATAATAATTGTTCATTATTGCAGTTTATTTTGTCCTAGTACTTGAAAATTTGCTTGCTTTTTTGATTCAGAAGTACTTCTGGTAGAAATAGGTTCAAACAATTATTTAAGCTAAAACTGATAATGATATATGGTTTAGAAGACCATGACATCTTTTCTTGTGATTATTTTATCTTCTTCATCTTTATTTCTCTTAATTAAAAATGTTATTTAAATCACCTTTTGGTACTAGTCATATATATCTTATGCTTAGCTGTTAGTATGTGCTAATTTATATCTGACTTTCCATAGTTTCTGAGACGTACTAAGAGCTTCAAAAGAATTTTTCTCTTCTCTATAAATGTCCACTGTTCAGAAAACTCATTAAGAAATTTACACCTGTGTTTTGGTACTTTGACATTCAAACTTACAGAATGTAAATAATAGCAAGCATTGCCGGAATTGAAAAAAAATTGTGTCAGATGATCTCAGGGACACATGAGCACATCATAATTCCTAATTCCTAACTGACTATAAACCAGGTTGACCCATTGAGGTGTTTACAGACCTGCAAACTAAAGATAAATTGAAGTCATTTGCCACTTAAGTGATTTGATCACCAGTTACCATGGTAAAATAATAATTTTGCTGAATTTATATAATTTTTCAGAAAAACAAAAGCCTGGGTGCAGGATATTTAGGGTATCCTGACAATATCAGTGCAGAAGACAAGCCAAAATCATCCAAGACAAGACACATTTATATATACAAAATGCCTGGCAACCTTATGTATAAGTCTTTTTGTGGATATAGGCTTTCACTTCTATCAAGGAAATGCCTTAGCATGGAAAGGCTAGATCATACATTAAGCATGTTTTTAATGTTCGTGAAACTCTCAAATTGGTTTTACCACGATCACTGTATAAGAGGTCCTATTCCTGCATATCTCCCCAAAACTCAATATAATCAGTCTTTTAATTTTTAGCAATTCTTAAAGTGTGTAGTAGTCTTCATTGTCTTTTTAATTTGCAATCTGATAATAAATTTGCAATTTAATAATAATTAATGATTGCCATCTTTTTCTGTGCTCAGCTTATTTGTCATTCTTATGTGTGTCTTTCTATCTATCAATCTATCTATCTATCTACCATGTATCACCTATCTCTGGTTAAGTGTTCAAATTATTTGCTCATTTTTTTATTGAATTATTTTGTTTCTTAAAATCAGTGTTTTAAACTTCTAATATTCTGGATAGAAGTTCTTTACCCAATATATGATGTGCAAATATTTTTTCTTAGTCAACGGCTTGTCTTTTCATGCTCTTAAGATCAGAAGTTTTTAATTTTGCTGTTATTTTGCATACCTAACAATCTTTCATTGAATGACAGATATTGTAAAATTTTTGTTGTTGGGTGTTGGATACTTTTGTATTCCTGTAAATATTCTTAAGCTTTATTGTAGAATGTAGTTAAGTTACTGAGAATAGTTTAAATCTTTCCAGTCTTAAGATTTTTTTTTTTTTTTTTTTTGGTATTAACCTTCACTCTAGTTTTTATTTTTTTTATTTTTTTTATTTATTATAGCTTATTATGGGGGTACAACCGTTCTGGTTAAGTATATTGCCCATGCCCCTCCAGTCTTAAGATTTTTTAGATGAAACTAGAGTAGTGATCAATGTAAGGGCAGCATTTCTTAAAGTTCTTTTTTCATTATCTTCTAAGAAGCATTTTTAGAATATTTTTCCTAATTCCTCTTCTCCCATGAAATTTTAATGCCACAAATATAGGGTACATTTCTATACTCTGGTTCTTTAGAGGTATATAAAATAGTGTGACACCTAAGATTTCCTTGCCCGGCTTTGGGTAGTTAGCTCTCACTCATGCACGGATCTGAATATGTATTGGTGAAGTCTCTGAATACCTCTGAGTCCTCTCTCTATGTAGCATTCTCCCTTCTTCTGCTTCACTCTGTGAACTCTAGCTCCTTTGCATTTCCAGGATTTTTAGATTTACCTCCTTAGGTAATCTGTTGGATTTTATTTAGATTTCCCCTTCCTATCTATCTTCCTGGAACTTCCCTTAAGGCAGAGAACTGACACAATTATAGGGCTCACCTCATTTGTATCTTTG
>JAQIFY010001656.1:0-13990 GCA_028533085.1 Varecia variegata | reverse complement strand
GTTTCATTTCTCAGGGCTTTAGTCATTCCTATTCAATACATAAGGTTTCAAATAAGAAGACTTAGAAGACTATGAATTAAACTTAAGTTGTGTCTGATTTCTAGCTGCATCAGCTTCTGTGACTACAGACATAAGAGGTTATATTAATATAGTAGAGTAGCTCCTTGACCTTCCATGCATTTATGGAACCAAGAATTTAAAACCTGGTCAAGAAATTTTCTTTCTTTAGCCTTTCCAATTCAGTCAAAAGTTGCTGGCTCATTCCACAGTACTTGTAGTCATTATTCCTACTCTAATGATCTACTGCAACAGCCCCTTGGTTCACCAGTGCTTCGTCTTTAATAGACACCTCATTCCATGTGACCACCAAGATAATGTAAGAAACTCTAGCCATCTTATGCCATGAACTGTCATCATGCCATTTTCCCATGAAAAGTAACTCAACATTGCTGCTAGAAAACATGCCTAGTACCAAACACTGAATCAGTCAGGTTTTAGTAAAGAAAATTGAAACCACTTCAAGTATTTTAAAGGAGAGATCAATTTAATGTAGGAGTTAGATATATACAAACTTATTAGAAAGGATGGAAGAATGAGTTCTAGCCTGCATTTCACGTTGTCTACCATAACCTTTTACAAGGCATATAGGTATTTTAAGAACAGGTTTCCTCCACCTCCAGTTGCATACTTTAACAATTCCAAAATTATGACACATTGCTTTCTGAAAGGTTGTTATTAAATTGATGATGTCTTAGAGTTATGGAAATGTAGCATTTATCATCCAGTTATCACTAATTTCCATTCTGTTCTCAGCAAGACTGTCTTGAGCAGCATTCATCTTGATTTCTCTAGTAACCACTTTGGTTAAGTTCTCCATCCTAGTCACTGTCCTAATGTCCTTAGTCTTTAAATCACCTCTTTTCTAGAGCTATGTCCTTTATTCAGACTCCTTTCCACACTTATATGAATGTAGAAATGAATTAAATATTCTTTAAAAATTTACCACATACAAGGAGAGTTTTATTTTTTAATAAAAGTATGCAGTTAAATTTTAATCTTGTACTATCAGTTGACCTTTGTTACCTCTAAAATCACACCCTATGAAAGGTTCACTTCTCTAGGTACACAGAAAGAACTCATGTAAATTATATTAGGCTTTAGGATTTTCAATTGTATTATGAATTCTGATGTAGATGTTATTGCTATTATTTTTAATGATTTTTAATGTTTGTTTCCAAGTGATAAAAGGCAAAGACAATATAGAATAAAGAACTAAAACCCTATTTATTAAAATGACTCAATAGGTAGAGACTATGAATGAGGAATATACAGGTAGAAAGGAAGGGTTATTAAGAAACACTACTTTAACCATAATCTTCCTTATTCAGAAACCTTCAATGGATCCCATTATTTTTGTTATTTTTGAAGAAACCTGAAGCTGCGGATGGAAGAGCCAAGCTCCAATTCTAAAAGTGACCTGAGATGGGTCATGAAGTTCCTCCAACCTTCACCCTGTCTTCAGTAAAAATGTTATATACAACTCTGAGGGTTGTTAGGAAGATTAAATGTGATAATACATTTGTAATGGCTGACAACATGACATCTAAGAAGCTCAAGAATACAGAACACCTGTGTTCTCCTAACCAGTTTATGTTATTAATAGTAATGCATACCCCAAAAGGTAGAGAAGAGGACAAGTAACTATTTCCTGCTGGTATGAGCAAGATACTTAACGTTGGTTGACTTCTAAGAGGTATATTTTTTTCAAAAACCTAATTTCCCTCTGATGCACTTTGTGTTTGTGTTTTCCCAGCATGAATTAAAATTCTATAAACAATAAAAACCTATAAAAGTACAGAGAGACAATATTGCCTTGAAATTTGCATCTTGACATTGTTCCATTAATGAACAGGGTGAAACTCACATCCTTCAAATGACTAATGCAGGGACATCTCCTTTCTTTGCAAATGCATATCATGAAAGAATGATTGGTATTGCTTTCTTACTGTGCAACAAATTTGTTAAGTGGAACAGATTGAAAATATCATGGCATTTCCCAGACATGGGACATGTAAATCAGCTTGCAAATTGAATGGGATCACAAAGAATCATTTGAAAATGACTCTGAGAATGAAGGTTGGAGGACAGAATGTTAAGAAGGTAGGAAGTAAGTGCCAGCTATGACTCAAGTAAATGATATGTAAACCGTGAAAAAGAATCTGTGCCAACAGGTCAGGTACGTTTAGTATGCATGAGTTTGTGGTGCCTGCATATTGGATTTGTGGGAGAAGATAACATACTAAATTATTTGATAGTCAATGTTGTTGAATTGGAGAATTATATTAAAAAAAATCATGTAATATATTGAACCAACCAACTAAACCAAGATTCTGAACCAACTAATCATATTCAGTAATGTCACTTGAAGATACAGAGAGAAGATGAGAAGTAAAAGAAATGCTCAGCCACTAGGTTTGTCATTCTGATAAAACCAGAAGCACAACATGTCACAGTCAGGGTTGCTCCTATAGCAAAGGGACCACGATACTTGAGTTTAGCTCTCAAAAGCTGAGGGTCTGCATCCTGATTTGACTCAGAAAAGGAAAGAATAAGAATCTGCTTCTAAAGAGGCTGCACCTCTGATATAATGAGAGATAAAAAGGAGAAGAGCCAGAGGGACTGCTTTTACTCAAGGACAGTTGGTAGCTGAGTGCATTAAATACACAGAGTCTTTTCATTCAAATGGATCTTGGAAGCCACTGAGTCCAACCCTCTTTAGTGCATGACTCTCTCCAAGAAAATAAGCAGTACACGCTAATTTGATACCACTTAGTTAACACTGATAATAAAAACTCACTTATTCAGGAGTAGCCCTGTTCAATAATTAGAGGCTTTGTAATTATTCAGAATCTCTTCTTTATATATGACCATTTGACATCAGTATAACTTTTATTCAGTTTTCACATGCAAAACTCACTCACACACTTACACTTGTCTTTTACCTATAGACCTTCCACAAAGGTAGTTATAGTATTAAGTTCTTTCTAATTCTCTTTTAACCAGGCCAATCTCTCTCAGAATTAGTGAAATGACTATCTTTTCCTCAAAACAAGGGCAGCAATGGCAGTGTAAAATATGTCCAGCAACTGGTGCTTTGCTTCATTTGCTACATATAATTCCTACAACTTTATTTTATCATATAATGAAACTGAAGCATAGAGAGGCCAGCAACCTGCCCAAGATAGCACAACTGAGTCCTGGATGCCAGGATTGAATTCCAGACACTCTATTTATGGGGTCAGTGCTCTTAACTACTTTATTTGGCTGACAAAAAAACAACAACAACAAAAAATTTATTTTATCATTTTAACACTTTGCATTTTCCAAGAAACTAACTGAAAATTAAATAAAAAAGAAGAAGAAAAGGAAATATGAATGGCAAATAAGAGTCTGTAATAAAAGAATTATTAGGGAAGTATAACTAATATATAAAAATCAATAGGCATTACTGCTATTCATCAGCGGATCAACATTTTATTAATGGATTCTGAAAAATTTGGTTGAACTCAGAAAAAAACCGAATAAAATATGTAGAAATATAAGTCTAGGCAAAGGATAAGGAAGTGATTAAATTTCTACTTTTTAAATAATTTAAAAAGTACTCTCTTCAGAATAAATTTAACTTCAAGAAACGGGACATACAAACATCAAAATATTCAGCCCATATAAAAACCTATCAAAAGGGAAGTGAAAATTACATAGCTCTTACAAGTGTGATTAGCTTAATTAGCTTTTGACTTTAAGCCTCTGCAGCCTTCTCAAGGGGTTCTTCATCTGAACCACAGAACACAGGAAATATTCTCATTCCAGCTAGTGATGAAGCAGAACTAGTACTATTCTAGATTCACAGGAAAGAAATCAATTCATTACATACTATGTAATGAATCCAGTGTCTTCTGAAACTGTTATTGTTGAAAGTTAGGATACCTTTAATGCACTGTTCTTATGGATCGTCATTGCCATGTGCAGGTGCTTTAGAATTCACAATTAAAAGTCTAATAATGGAATACAATGTAGATGTTGATTTACTAGCAATTTTGTCTGCCAAGAAGAAATTATAAGTTTGCTTTTTTATGTGCTTTTCACCTTTCTGAAAATCTTGTAAATAACTTTCTGTATAATTATCCCCATATAGAATGGTCTCTAGCTCCACAAAATATATGTAAAATAATTCTTGTCACAACCCATAAACCTCTATTATAGCCAAAAATGAGTTTTAAAAATGACAAGAACAGAGTATATGCTAGATCTTTTCCCTGTGAGTCATGTTATTCATCATCTCTTTCTTTGACAGTCAATCACTAATTATGTTAGATAACACTTTTCCTGATGACTAAATTTCTCTCAAATTATAAAATAAATGTTTTTGAAAGCTACATTAATATTTTCATGTGGTCACATCACTGTGGATTAAAAGAAGTTATCAATTTACTGTAAGATGTACCCACATGGTAATTCTACCATCCACAAATAGAGCATTTCTAAAAATTCTATCTGAAACATCAATGCTGTAAAGCATCATTCACAGGCTCCACACATCAGAGCCATCTTTGCTTTTTTAAACTCTTTTGCTTATAATTCTCCACCAAAATATTTCACCCCATATGCACTTACTGAGCCTTTTCAATCATGCTTTTACTGTAGTTCTCACAAATGTCCTCTCCACTATTTCCAACTCACTTGGATCTGTTTCCAGATTCTTCTAGTAGTTGTTACATGTTCTTCCTGCCCAACCAGCCAGTGCTCTGTTCAAAAACCTACTTTCCCTTACCCACTAATTTTGACAGTGATGGTATCGATAGTGATAATTTTAAACTCCAACAAATAGATCATTTCCCAATGCATTTACACTTTTCTGAGTGCTGATTTTAATAATTTCATTGTCTGGTACACTTTTTTGTTGTTTCATCATATCTATTATTTGTATATCTATATCTTATTTTTTTCTTCTTTTCTACTTTGTTTATAAGCATCGGTGAATTATATTTCTTTTATATGACCCTAAATTCAGTTTGATGTGTCAGATTCTTTGGAAAGATAAAAACTAAAGGGATAACTAACATTCCATGAGAAGTGCCGACCACTTCCAGCTGTGATGGATCAATAAGCATGAGATTTACTGCCTGAAATAACTAAAACATGGATAAATCGTATGAAACATTAGCTTTTTAGATGTTTGAAATCAGGCAATGAAGGATAGTGATCCCTGAGAGATAATAAACAAGCCAAGTGAGTCCTACCATCATCCAAGCAATGATATGCCCTGGCCTTGGAAAAGTTTCCAGCATATAGCACTGAAAGAGGGAACCCAGGTGGAGCCCAGTAGTTTCCATCAGTAGAGGAGACAGAAGTGAGAATATAGGAAGTACAAGCAGCAAGAGTTTTCAGGCCAGAGTACCAGAGAAAGAGCTTCTTCATTCTGGAGATCTGCAAAGGGTCTCCATCTAGTGTTCAGCTGAGTATTAATCAAATTATGTATGTAAGAAAACTACCCAAGGCAGAAGATAAACTACCAAAATATTATAGGCAACAGTGCCAGACACTTACTCAGACAGGAAAACCTCATGATTCATGGCCATTCGTCAGAATTCACAGAAGGGTCTTGACTCAGCAATGGTGAACATTTAGCCTTCAATTGAGCACCGTTCTTGTCCCTTTCAACAAATTTTAAAAGCAAGACCCAAAAGGATCAAACTGCCTCCCAGTGACTTGACTTAACTGGAACAGAACAAAGCTTCTGAATATTTATAGGAATACAAATATATCAAGGACCCAATAAAGTAAAAATCACAATATCCCACACTGATCAAAAATTACCAAAAATTTTACCACGAAATATTTGCATCTGCTGAAGGATTAAGAACACACTTGCAGACACAGGGATGCATATTGTAATATTAATAATGGTCTATTATATATTTAAGTATTACAATACTATAAGAATGATTGTATTAGATGATTAGCCATCTCTCAGTTTTCATTCTTCTGATATTGGTGATTCAATAGAGAATATACATAATTTGAATTTTGCTATCACTTTTCATTATTCTTAAACTAAAAAATTGATGAATATACGTAATTCTTATTTACTTGGGGATATCTATTGGTCATTATATTTATGTAAAATCCTCACATTTCACTTACTCATTTTTCTTATTTCTAATCCTCAGTTCCAATTCTACCAACAAAAAGATGACAATTTTTCTTCTTGTTTTTTATTATTTCCTAAGTCTCTTATTTAATTTGAGGTTTGATTTTATTTATATTTATTATGATGCATTACATTCATGAAAATAATGAAATCCTTAAAAGTTCTCTTAGAATTTTTCATTATCAGGATATCAAGCTGTTTATCAAAGACTAGTTTATTCAATTTTAAATTTTAACCTTTTGAAAATTTGGAGCTAAGCCCTAATGTCCTACACAGTGTCCTTTATGGTTTAATAATTTAGAACTATTCTATGACTTGCTTTCTATACCAAAGTTAGTCAGCAATGTTCTTCCATTTCTTCTTTTTAAAACTGACTAAATTCAACCATGCTTATTCACTGAATATCTCCTTAGAGAAGGAAAACATAATATCAGAACATTTCTCATTTAAATTAAACAAAAGAGAGGAAGATAATGGCCAAAAATATCCTTCAGTCTGAATTATCCTTTTCTAATTAGATGAAAGAAACAATTGTGCTGTAAATGCCACATGCAATACTATCTTATAAATATGTTATCAATTTCAATATCCTCTAGTTTCTTCTTCAGGAGACAAAATAGTATCATCTTAGTTTTCAAAAATCCTTTTAACCCAAAAAGATACTTTTTCATAGGCTCTGAAATGCCTTTTGTTGTGCCTCTTTGAGTGTTAGCATATTCTTTAGAGTTAAGTAAGAGTTTTATTTGGTGGCAAGCATAGTGCATTGTTATAAACACTTCAGTCTATGTCATGAACAGAGGATCAGAGATTCATGGAAGGTGCGGCAATGTTGAGAGGTATAATGGAAAATTCCAGCTTGAACATAGAGAAGGGAGTGAAAATAACAGCTCACAGTACTGGACTGGGCACCTACAAAGCAACATATAGGAAGAGGACAACTGAAGAATAGAATAATGTGTGGGATTATTTCAATGTGGGTGTGGGAGGAAAGACCCATAAAGAGTGAGAAAAGGGGATAAATAAACTATCTGAAGGGTCCAACAGTAATTTTGGAAGTCAAATTTCTGTTCTTTTGTTCTGGATCACTGTGACAAGAAGAGGTAATACACATTACACTTTCTGAAATGGCTCCTGGATGTGAGGTATATAAACAGTCTAACTGTAATATAGAATCCATCTAAAGATAGAATATACTTTTGAGTGATACACTGGAGAAATTTTGTTCTGAAAATGTCATAGTCTATTTTTATCACCAAGCTATGGCCTCGTGTTTAGATTTATGCTGTTATATCTGTCATAATTCCTTGTAAATGTATTGACTCTCAACATAAAAGGGAAGATTCTAATATGATAAAGTTTGAACTTCATATAGGAAAGGCCATATTGTTCATTTTATTCAGCTCAATAATGTCAAGTAGGTAGAATACAGGCCTCCCTAAAGTTTATGTTTTAATAAAATTTGCTATTGGTCATTTCTTAAACTACAGCTAATGTCAAGCAGCATAGATGGTGAAAAATTAGGAAATTGAGGTTCTATTTAAATAGGGAAATGAGGGTCATTGTCAAGTAAAAGTTTACAACTCCTGTTGTAAAGTGACCATAAATGCTCTGTTTATCATAGGGGTTTCAATGCTGGCTGTTTTGTAACCACATTTTTGTGTCCATCAAAGTCCTATGGGTCCTGTTCTATTAAATACACTCTTTTACTCACCTCTTTAAACTACATTCACCTCCTGCTCTCAGCAGCTCATCCAAAGCCTCTCACTACAGGAGATCCCTCTCTCTAAAAGTTATCATTTTGTGTGCAATAATTTTAGGATGACTCAAGCCTGGCTTCCTTTCAAGTTATCCACCTCACCAAATGGAAAATCACATAGTAGCAATACAAACTTTTTCTGTCTTCTCTTTTTTCCTTGCCATTAAGTACTACTCCAGGTAGCCTCAGACTTCCAGAATTCTCCTGGCAAAAAGGTAGCACTCTCTGTATTCATATATGTGCCCCCAAACTCCAAGTCCTCAAGAATTCTTCCACTGTGCTTCAGTCCAGTGGTAGCCCAGGATGTGCAACTGTGTGTTAGCATTGCAGAAAATGCAAATCACCCAGCCAGTCTCCTCTGGCTGGTGCTGGCACCACTACTCATCGGTTCTTCTGGAGCCTCCTTCTCCTGTTCGAATGGCTATCATCAAAAAGGTAGGAGATATGGGTGAAGGTGTGGAGAAAATAAACCCTAGTACACTGTTGGTGGCTATGTGGATTGGTACAGCCACTATGAATGACAGAATGTAGGTTGCCAAAGAAATTAAAAATAAAACTGACATATGAGCCAGCAATCTTTTTTCTGGGTATACATACAAAAGAGATGAAAGCACTACCTTGTGAAGATACCTGCACTCCTGTGTTCATTGTAGCATTATTCACAATAACCAAGATGTGGAGACAACCTCAGAGTCTATCAACAGACAAATGATTAAAATGTGGTGTGTGTGTATCCACACACACACACACACACACACATACATACACACGCCCTTATATGTAAGTACAATATTATTCAGCCTTTAAAAAGAAGGAGACTCTGTCATTTACCACATAAATTCACCTGGAGGGCATTATGCTAAGTGAAATAACTTGGGCACAGAAGAAGACTATTGCATGATCTTACTTATATGTGGAATCTGAAAAAAAAATGTCAAATATACAGAGATGGAGAATAAAACCGTGGTTCCCAGGGGTGGTGGGGAGGTTGGGCAGGAATTGGAAAGATATAGCTCAAAGGATCCAAAGTAGCAAATATGCAGAATAAACAAGCCTAGAAATCAAATGTACAACATGACAACTTTGGCTAATACATTTGCATTATTTTGGATACTTAAATAAGTAGAATTTAGCTGCTCTCATTACCAAAAAGAAGGTAACTGTGAGGTAATAGATATGTTATTAATAATTTACTTCATATAATAACCATTTTACTGTCCATACATATCCCAAGATGTCATGCTGTAAACCTCAAATATACACAATAAAATTTATTAAATATAAAAAGTTTAAGTAAAATAAATAAATAATAAAGTAAGTGGTGGTTCAGGATGAGCATGCTTTGAGTTCTTAAAACAAGCATTGTAATTTATTGACCTGGTGCTTTAATGAGGTCAGAGACCCTTCAAATGTGAGGGAGCCACTTCTCAATGGACAGAATGAATGGCTCACCTGATATCTGTTCACGGCCTATATACTTCATTTGACCACCCATTCATGCATTTGCCAAATGTGAGTACCTACCAACTACCAGATACTATTTCTATCTATGACGTTTACTTTCTAGTGAGAAGGCAGTTATTGAAATCAAATAAATTAGAATAGTGCTCAAATGTTACACTAGAGGTGGATAGAGTGCTATGTAAGTTCATACAAGATATTAATAAACTCTGGGACATTAAGGTAAAGCTTTCAGAAAACATAAGATTGAAAATTAGTCTTAAAGGATGATTATAACCTTTCTAAGAAGAGAAAGTAGGCACATAGCATCCAGCCTATCAGCTTATGCTTGTAGAGGAGATTAATCAGGTTAAGTGTATTTGACATGAAATAAAGTCAGATGTGTGGATTCTGTTATGATTCGCACTGTCAAACTAATATTCATTCATATAGGATAGATTGCTGGCCTCAAACCCTATTAAAATATCTTGGCCTGTGAATGATAGTAAATCTTGTAGACTTTAGATAACATCAAAAACTGTTAAAATTCTAACTCTGAATATTTAAAGTATAATATAGTAGTTAATGTGTTTTTATGCATTCTGTTTAAAGAGATCAGATACCTATATTTTTGCATCATAACGAATTGTACATTGTAGCTAGACAGGCATTCTCTAGCTATAAATTGTGGAAGTAGATTCTTAAGTAATGTATTTTTATTATGTGGATGTCAAAATAGCTAAACCGATTTTAATTTTTCTATTCGTGCTAATATTACATCTTTGTCTAGATATTTTAACTTAGATAGAAGTAAAAAAAGGTAATTTGTATGATATAAGTTTATATTCACAGAAATAGTTTAGTTATGGGCATTCATTATTTATAGTCTAAAGTACTTCTGGATGTATCATATTTATTTATACCTTAAATGTATTCAACATCATCAAAAGAGATTTATGTTGGATTTTAATTAAAAATTTCTATCAAGTAGTCTAAATATTCCTAAACCACCTCTTCACTAGGAATCAGTGAGTTGGAAATTACATGGGCAAGATTGGTACACGCATTCAGATTGTCAACCTTGTATTGTCATGCCCCGTTACCAACTTCAGAGAACTCACTGAATTTTTTTAAATTAAGTTTTCAGAACACTTTTTTATATCAATCAAACTATCCCTCAAGCAGATAATTCAAATTATTCATACAAGTCAAAAAGTGATCTTCTATGTTAGAGACAGTAAGTATATAAGAAATTTTGCTATACTTTGAACTGAAACTATTTTAAGTTCAAAAAACATTATGTTTCCCTTCTTCTAATTATAGGACTTGTATGTTGGATTCTGTATCCCTCTTGACCCATTCATACTTTCTTTTATGCTTTTTTAATATTTCATCCTTCTCTCTCCTAATACATACACACACAAACACACAGATGCACGATTGTGGTCAAATTTTTGTTTTAGCTTCTTTTATTTTCTAAAACATACATAATATATTCTAAATGCATTTATTTAATAAAATGTATGTGTACTTACAGAATCAATGGTAAGACACAAATTAGACTTGGAGCTTAATATTTTAGTTAATTTTCATACTGGAAAACATACTCTGTTAACTGTCAGCAGCATCAAACAGTTTTATATAAAAGTTTAACAGTGTTTACATTGAAAATATTCTAAAATAAAAAGAAGCTGAAATAGTCTATGTATGAGGAACTGAGAATTTGAAACTATATTAATCCTAAAATATAGTGTGTGTGCATGTACATATCGAACATGTATTATGCATATGTCTATATACAACTGCGTGTAGTTTTATGTGTGTGTGTGTGTATATATATTTATATATATATGAAATGATGTGAGGAAATGAGGTGGTAAGATAAGAGTGTCTAAAAATCAGAAAATGCTAAAAATTATTATTAGTTGGTTGGACTGACTGTATTTCAAAGCTCCTCTCAGTAAGTTTCAACTCAAGTAACCATAGTGCCTTCTCCCTACACATGCTCCCCAAATGACCATGTCTGATTTTACATTTAAAGAATGAAGCAAAAACTGAGATGTTATAGCCTATTTATAATAATTTGATATTATAAATCTCCTGAGATTTCTCTTTCATTTTCCATCGTTCAACCTCAATACTTTTGGCCAAACTAGGCCTCTCATTTCTTTTGTTTCTTATTTTTCTTTTTTTTCCCCCGGGAATTAATCTTTCTCCCAATTATATGCCAATGTTGAATTTTATTTACTCTCAACATGCACCTTATGAAGATTCTAAATCATGATTCATATGTCTCCAGGTTATTTTATCCACAGCTCCTTCATGATTGGCCAAATGGTATCATTGGTCGGAAAAGGTAAAAAAAGTCAGAATAAGAAGAAATATCTTTTCTTGTTAAAATTGAAAATATTTTTTTTCAATGCTTTTCTTTACTTGGAATCCCTTTAGCTCATTTGTTTTCTAGGTCTTATTTAATTTGCAAATTTATTGAGCATAAAACAGATCGTATTCTAACAACCAATTTTGTTTTAGTAGTCAAAAAATATAGATATTAGATATTTTCTAATTCCAAGATCATTTAACTATATTAGGTGAGGTAGGAGGAAAGAAACAACTTTTATCCTGAAACACATTTTATTTACTCTTTGAGACTAACCATGAGGTTCTTAAATTTCAGATTTAAAAAAGCTACTCTGTATGTCCCCTGTAGGCAGTTTCTTTTAAGGAGGAAATGCTTTTTGTTTTAAGATATAAATATTTACTATTATAATACTATTGGGTGGCTCAAGCATTCTGTTATTTATTTATGGATATGAAAGCAGAAATCTCTGGGAAGAGAAACAAAAATGAAAGGCTAAAATTTGCTTCCTTCAGCTCTAAATTATTGAAATAAACTCACTATGTAACAAGTAAATACCATAATATTCCTCCAATCTAAACACTGAATATTTTCCAAAGAACATATATAAAAAGAAAACCAGAGAGCTATACATTTAACTCCATGACCTGAAAACTCTAATGCCAACTTTAACCCGGAGAGGAATAATAAAATTACTGTCATTTGGAGAGTACCTTAATGACAATAGTCATTATTATGGTAAACAGCATAAATAACAACATGATCCAGAATCTAAAATATTTTAATAATGAAAACTGCAGTGTTTTAAACAAAAAGCACACAGTAGAACATCACTGGCTAAACATTCTTTCAGCACAACTCTATGAAACCTCAAGAATGATTGCATCTGATTCCCATTTATTATGCTTAGCAATGTAACTCTCTCATATTGCACTCATTACAGCCACGTGCTGTAGCTTTAATAATAGGTAAGGAATATAGCAAAAAATTTACTTTTCACAGATCATAATAATTGCACACTTCTTGTTGATACCTGATCCACTAATTAACCATCAAAATTTCAGATCGATGTCTACTGCCTGAATTATTTTGATACCTGCTCGGCATGTTCCTGTCAGGAAGAAAGCAGAAAACATCAACAAATCTCAAGGGAAACAACTTTTCAAGTGTTGTGAGATGTCATTCAGTACTTCTCTATAGCTTTAGAGATAGGAAATTATGGTGAGAATATAGCCATACTTTCTGAAAAAAAACTAAAAGAAAAAGGAAAGGGAAGGGAGGGAGAGAAAAGGAAAGAAAGAACGAAAGAAGAGAAATATTATCACAATATGATGTCATAATTATTTGTAAATATGGCCTATGGTACAATTTTTTAAGTGTTTTCTTAACATTCAAAGATTTTTGGTTTTTCTCCCTCATTGTCTTTGATCAGCCTTGGCCATCAGGGCAAGGCCTAATTTTAACACTTTCCAACCAATGCATTTATACATATCAATGTAGTAACTGTGTCACTGACTACAGAACAGAACAATATCAAATCAGTATTTTCAACTGGATGTTATGCCAAGGGAAAAAGCCTCAGGGGATTTATTATTAAAAAGGAAGCTATTCAACAATTACAAAAAAAAAATCAACCATTTGCCCCAAACACACAGCAAAGTAGAGTAAAAGAAAACAAAGTAACATTATGGAATTAATAGCGGTCCCCAACCTTGTTGGCCCCAGGGACAAAACGTTTTCATGGAAGACAATTTTTCATGGACCAGGGAGGTGGGGGATGGTTTGGGGATGATCCAAGTGCATTACATTTATTGTGTACTTTATTTCTATTATTATTACATTGTAATATATAATGAAATAATTATACAACTCACCATAGGTTGGGGACTCCTGGCATATGCCACATTTTCTTTATTCATTTATCTATCAATGGACACTTCGGTTGATTCCATTTATTGGCTATTATAACAGATCTCTCAAGTCCATCTATATTTACTGTTTTTTTTTTATTTTTAAGATATAGATTTATTTTAATCTTCTTGCTTCTTTTTATTCCCCTTCTACCCTCCCTTCTTTAATATTACAAAATTAATGCCACTTTGCTCTTCCTGCTTCTCTTCCTATGATTTTACATATTAGCATAAATTCAGGAGTAATGTGTTATCAGAGATACTTTCATTTTCAAACTTTTTAAAAATTTTACAGTTAAAAATAGTTGCCCTTT
>JAQIFY010001655.1:0-13991 GCA_028533085.1 Varecia variegata | reverse complement strand
GGGGGGATATGTCTTGGCCGGGTGGAGTTTATCCCAGAAATACAAATTGGTTTAACATTAAAACAAAAGCCAAACTATCCATGGAAATCAACACCTTAATAGAATAAAGGAGAAAACTAATTATCATCCCAATATTTCAGGAAATATGTGCAATGAAATTCAAATGTATTTATGATAAAAACTCACAGGGAACCGGAATAGCAGGAACTTCCTCGATACTGTAAGATATTATCTACAATAAAATCTATCGCACACGTTATACTTGATGTTAAAGTGCCGTCCTCCTGGGTGGTTGGTTTCACGTGGCCAGTTGTCTGGTCAAACACCCGTCTGGCTGTGCCGTGAAGGTATTTTTAGATGTGATTCACACTCAGTAGACTGAGTGAAGCCAGTTACTCTCCGCGGTGCACGTGGGCTTCGTCTAAGCATTTGAAGGTTTATGAGCAAAGACCGAGGTTTCTGAAGAAGGATCCTAACCCCAGGCCGCAGCACGGAGTCCCTGCCTTGCGTACAGCGGGCTGCGGCCACCGCAATCGTGCGAGGCAATTTCTTTAAATATCTATGTCTATCTGTTGATCTATTTATCAGTTCACTTATTGATATCATATTGGTTCTGTTTCTCTGGAGACTCAGACACAGAGAGTGATTCTAGAGGAGCAAAGTCTTAAGGGTGAGTTTTCTGACTTTGTTTTGGGGTTCCTGGAACCAGTTCTCTAACCTGGTTAGATTGAAAAGCACTAGGGCTCTATCTCCAGTAGTAAAGACAGGACTGAGAGTCTATGGTGTTGGGGAAAAAATATGTACTGAACACTCGTTTAAAAATGGCAAGGAGGGAAGAATTTACTCAAGATTATTCCAACAGAGGAGAAATGTTGAACTCAACTCTGCACACAGCGCAGGCCTGGGGGACGTCTAACTGACCAGACGGAGAGGGCCGGCGGGTGGGAGTTGGTCAGATATCAGGGTGGGAAGATTCTTGCTACCCGGCCTGGCAGGATGCTTGCTGAAGGCGGGCAGAGGTGCCCCTCCTAGACCACCTTGGCAGGACTCTTTGCGAAAACTAGGCCGGGCAGGCACAGCGGCCCCCACACCGGCACAGAAGTGACACTTTGCTGGGTCCCTGCACTGCCCCCAGGCCTGCTGGGACGTGGGCCATGAGAGTGGACACTCCAAGAGGACAGCAGCGATTCGGGGACAGGAGGCCCAGGGAGCAGCCCCCTGGGGGAGGAGGGCTGGCGCTGCCCTGCTCAGCCTGGCAGGGACCTCACTCATCAGACCCCTCCGGGTCACCTCCCCACCATAGGGAGTGGACGTCCCTGAGCATTTGGCCTCCTCACTGCTCCAGAGGGAGACCCCTGGGGCCAGAGACCCCAGAGAGCCAGAGCCTGAAACTGAGGAGGAAGGGAGGCGCCTTCTTGGACAAAGGCCCCCAGGAAAACCCAAAAGGGAGGGGACCAACCCTCTCCACTCCCTTCTCGTTTGCAGAACCGGGTCCTGGGGGGCAGGAAGGTGGCTCTGGGGCTGGATTAGGACAAACAGGTGCCAGGAGAGCATCTGGGGTGTTTGGTGCCGTGGGAAGCTCACTGTGGTTGACCAGCGGCACAGTGTAGGGGGTCGGGGGTCCCAGGGGTCTCCGTGTCATGTGGAGACAATGCTGAGGGTCCCCTGAGCAGGGGTGGGCATGTGGCCATCATGAGGATGGGGACAGGGAAAAATCCAGCTCTGCAGAGACACCAGCCAGGGCCAGAGACCCCCTGTGTGCAGGAGCCTCACAGACGGATATAGAACACGTCATGTTCAATTATCTTGCAGAAAAAGCCAGAGGTTTCTCACAATTCAACACCTCGTTAGCTGATAATTCAACACAGATTCTCATCTAATGTGACTATATTTTATATAAATTATTTCGGACAAGAATTCGGTCCCTAATAACATTGATCTTCATAAAATTGTCACGGAGCATCTTGTCTGGAGCCCCCATCCTTGGTTTTGCGGTTGAGTCAAAGCCGAGGACGAGGACGGCTGCAGAAGACCTGTGGCCGGAGCCCCAGGTGGAAGCCGTGGGCCAAGGCGTGGTGGGCACCGTCTGGGCCCCTGGGAGGACCCCGCAGGACCCTGCCCTGGGCGAGCGCCACGTCCTGCCATCAGCCCCATCTGCTGGGCTCCTCCCACCCACCCTGCGTGGTCTGGGGACCCTGGGGACCTCCCGCTCCCCGATGTCCTGGGGAGAGAGGACGCTTCTCAGAAGGCCGGGGGCTCTGCACACTGGCTGAGTCGTGGGGCATCTGCAGGCGTTTGGAGGAAGATTTATCGCGGGGCTCTGCGACAGGGCACAGCCATCGCCCTAATACGTTATCAGGCTTGTTGAAATATCAATTTTGCACATGGCTTCACACGGCTGCCTGCGGCCCTGCTCAGGCCTATTACTTAATTCTTCTGTCATTAAGAAATCCAATCTCCGATTCCAGTGGCATGGCGGGGGGGCGCGGGCTAATAGACCTCGAACCGTCTGCTAATTGCGGCTCCTCAGGCCCCGAGGGAGAGGAGGGGGTGAGGGAGCCGGCGCGGAGGCAGCAGGGGCATAGCAAGGCTCGGCTGTTTCAGGGGTCCTTGGGCGTCGGCGGGCGACCCCTGAGCCCCGACACTGCCGCACAGCCTCGCGCACGCGCTTTCCACGATGCCGCTCCGTCCGGCTGCCACCGCCAGGGCATCGATGCGCTTCGCGGAGAAGGGCTCAGGGGATGCTCGCTCCCTCTGCGTCGGTGCCCCTGCGCCCTGGCAGCCTGTGCTCGGTGGGGTGCGGGGAACGCAAGTGCTGCCCCGTCCAGATTCCAGAGCCTCCCCCTCCCCCACCCCTACCCCCGCAGGAGGCCCTTGAGCAACACGTGACCGCGCAGTTTCAACCCTCGCCCTCCCGCAGAGGAAGGCCTGCTGACGGCGTTTCCCTGTCGCAAGCCCCTTTGTAATCGAGGAATTGGCTTATTTGTCCATCCTGCTGGCCCCAGGCTAAGTGGGTCCCAGCCCTCGCCCTCCGAAGCTCGCGGTGGCCGCCGGGCACCGTCCTGTCCCTGCTGCGCTCATTCTGTGGACCTGGGCGGAGCCGGTCGCCTCCCCTCAGTGTCTGTGCAGAGCCAAGTGAAACGAGGGCAGGTTTGATCAGAACAATTCCCATTGTAAGTGACTATAGGGATTCAGTGCATGGCGCCCTCCTCCTGCCTTGCGGGGACGCAGCGGCGCTCTGCGAACACGCGCCCTCAGAAGCAGCCTGGCCCGTGTCCAAGCCCAGGTACCTGCTTTGGCTCCCACTCAATGTGCCCATTTGTATTGTTGGTACTTTTCAAATAAATGCACTTGTGACAACAATCGGAGGCAGCCGCCTTGCTCACAGGTGGCAGGACGAGGCCGGCCCATCTCCTCTGCCTCGGGCGTCATGAATCATCTGGCTCTAAATAAAGCCCTCGGCCCGCGGCACCGGCTCCCCTCCCTCCCGCCCAGCGCCCCGGTCCCAGACGGCCGCCCGTTCTCCCTGTCTGCTGCTCCAGCGCAGGCGCCTTTGGGTCCTCAGTCGCCCGCAGGCCACCAGCCCCGGCACACAGAGGAGGACGAGGACTGGAACCCTCCCAGCTGCAGAGACAGGCAGGGCGTCCCAACCCCAGTCCTGGGCTCCAGGACCTCCAGGGCGAGCCCCAGGACACGTGGCTGTTCCGTCCAGGAAAAGCTGTGAAAAAGACTCTGCCCATTGAGCGATTTCATCATTCTTTGCAGGACAAGAAAATTGGAGCGAATGCTCTGAAACCCTCTTGAGGTTGTTTGTGGGAAAATGTAAACATGTGAGTCCATATGGGAAGGCTGGGCCTTCGTTAATTTCCTCTTAATGAGCCTTCGTTAATTTCTCCTTAATTAGCTTCATTACTTCCGTGGTTTGTGGATTTACCTGTCCATCCATCCCCTCCTTCCCCGATGCCTCCAAGTGCCAGGTGCCGGGGGTGGGCTGTGGACGGCCGCCCCAGCAACGGCGTGTGTGTTCCAGTTCCCCGGCGTCTTCCGGGCCTCGTCCGTCCACAGGAGCCAGCGGAGGTTCGGGCCGAGGGAGGCCCCTCCACTGCCCCCAGGCAGGCCTCCCTGGCTCCTCTGTCCTGTGCGCTGTGGAGCTCTCCAGGGTGCTGGACCAGATTTGCAGCACCCAGTGGCAGAGGGTAGGGCCCTGGGGAGGGGGGAGGCTGGGCGTACAGAGCTTGGGGAGGCCGGGTGGGCCGAGAAGGGCGCGAGGTGACGCTCGGGCACCCGGTGTGGAAGAACGGTGACCGTTGGCACCTTTTGTTGGGATGGGAACACAGAGAAGGGCTGGTTCCAAGGCGAGAGTGATTGGCTTTCACTGGACTGTACATTCCAGAGGTCAGGCACAATATCTGTCTTATTTCTAGCACATTCCAACACTGGCACAAATGACAGCAGATAGAATTTAAGAGAATAAACACGCCACAGAATACAGAAACTGCGGCGATGCCGGTCACCTCTAGAACCAAGTCCCAGCACTTCCCGGCTTCCACGGTCACTGTGAGCCAGTGGAGGCCCCACCCCCATCCTCCTCCCACGCTGACCTCCCTGCCAGTCCTGACACCCACGGCCGGTCCCAGCACGTCCACCCTCCTCGCTGGCCCTCTCCTCTCTGCCTCCCAGGGTCCTCCTGCCCCCACCCCAGAGCACCTGCGGCCCCCAGGCACCTGCCGATTCACCCACCTTATTTACCTTCCTCACTCTGAATCTGTCAGGTTTGTATTCCTGGTACGTCCCCAAGGCCTAGAGCGGTACCGAGTCCAAGCTAAGGGACCAGCATGTGTGTGCTGAGCAAACGCCAGCTGTGAACATCCAGTATGTCTTCCGGGGGACTACGGGTCCTTAGAGCCATGACCTTGAGCACATCCCTCACCTGGTCAAGCTGCTTCTTGTCACACTGTCCAAGGGGATGTCCCAAGAATTGGGGAGTGTCTGTGCACAATTCCAAACAATTCGTGCAGATGCTGTGCCCTCGAGGCCACCTCCCCACCTTTCTGGAGGAGGATACGGCATGGGGACAGGGCGAGGAGCTCTGCGTGGGGACCCCTGACGGACACACCTGAGCCAGGTGACCCAGTTAGCACCCACAGTGGTGGTGGGGGACACCTCACGTCTGTGGTCTTCCTCAGGGAATCCGTAGCCCAGTCTGCTCGAGAGAAAATCATCTGACGGATTTGAACACAGGGTCGCCCTGCGACCTCCTGACGTTGCCTGCAAAGGGCCACGTGATCTGCAAGGGAAGTCCGAGGACCGGCCACGGCCCAGGGAGGAGCGATGACTGTCGTGGAGGATCCCGAGACAGGACAGGGGCACGAGGGCGAAACAGAAATCCTGACGGCAGCGTGGGCTTCGCAGACACACTTGGGGACCTGCTGTGGGAATGCCGTCTGTCCACCGTAACAAATGTCACCATGGATGTAAGATGCCACGGACAGGGGAGAGCCGGCTGGGTGCCATGTCCACAGCTGCTCCTACGAATCCAAAACTGCCCTAAATAAAGCGTTGATGTAAAAAGCCCACGTTCGCTGAAGTGTCACTCATGACAAAGCAGGTGGCACCACACGACCAGGTGCTGTGCTGCAGCGGAAAAGCACTCGTGGAAGTTCAATGATGCCTGAAACCACACTGTGGCTTTGGCTGGAAAGGAAGATTTTAACATCCCACAAAGAGCTCGGCGCAGCTCTATTACACACACTACGTCTAGGAGGAAACCCAGGGGTGCGCGGTGTGTGCCCCGTGCGAGTTCCTGGGGCGCCTGCGTGAGCATAAGGCCTTTGCTGGAACGTGAGCGCACACCTGGGCAGGTGCAGCCCCGGGGGGCAGCCTGGGTGGGGACGTGTGGCCAGCGTCCCTGGCGGGGCACACAGTGGCGGGAGCGCGAGGCGGTGGCGTGTCCTCCAGCTGAGCCACAGGAGACTGTCTTTATCTCCACCGCGTCCAGCGCAGCAAATCCTCTGGCCTCCTTTTGCTGAACGCAGCGCCGTGCACATCCGAGCTTTGGCGCTGACTGTGAGCCGCAGGCCGAGGGCGGGGCTGGCTTTGACACCACGCCAGGCACCGCCCGCTGTTTGTAGCTGGTGCCAGGAGAAAGCAGCGGCGCCGTGCCACGGCCACCAACAATAGGCTATCGCCGTGCCCATCCTATTAGGAGGCGTCAGCCTTCTCTACTCGGAAGATTAAAAATTTCGGGAGTAAATCCAGGTCTTGTCTGACATGACATTTTGGAAGCGAAAGCTCAGAAACTTTTGTATCCGTGGTAATAGGATAACATGCTACAGTAGTTACAGTAATTGCCCGGCGCTCCCTCTCCTGCGGGAGCCGTTTGCAGAGCTGAGGCCTGTTCTGGGGATGAGCTGGGGGTGGGGGGCGGGCAGGGAGCCGTGTCACCCAACGTGCGCCTCATTATGGACAGGAACAGCGCCCATCCTGGCTCCTCCCCAAGGCTCCTCCCCGCGGCCTGAACACCTGTTGTGCGAACCCCCCCCACACCCTGCCAAGGAGGGCAGTGGGCAGGGCACCCGGGACGGGCACCATGGTGCTGTCCCAAATGTGCCTTTGCGCAAAGCCACCTCCCCTCCGGCGCCAGGTTCTCGTCTGTGAGCTCTTGGCGGCAGGCGGGGCCCTTCCCTGAGGCTGCTGTCCCAGGTGACGCCCTCGACAGACCCTGGGGACAGTGTAAAGCTCCCAGCATGGGGGACAGTCGCCTTATTCTGATGCCACGTGAAGGGCGCCTCAGGAGGTCACGTGTGTAATGGTGGCCACGGTGTGACCGCGTGGACTCTGAACGCAGACATGGCAAGGAGTCATCTGAGCCCAGGCTGTCCAGACATGAGGGACGCCCAGGGACAGAGGCCCAGGGCAGCCTCACGACGACAGCTCGTCTTCCAGATGGGGACATGGACGGCAGGTGTGTGTGCTGGGCCGTGTGTGAGCACCAGATCCATCCGTGTGCCCTGCAGTGTGCCCATGCCCCTCACCTCCTGGCCACGGTGGCCTCCTGGTGCCCAGCGAGGGCTGGGTTGTTCGGGCCCTCCCTGCTCTGGCGTCACAGACAGAGTGACGGTGGGACTGGGGCACCCCAGCCAGGGCCACACGCTCCCCTGGTGGCCAGAGACTTGGGGTCAGAAGCCTGGAAGCTTCCAGAAGGAGGAGGGGGCCGCCAAGGTGTAAGACCTGCAGGAGTGGGGGGAGAGGACAGGACCCCTGCGGCTGTTGGACTGCAGGGCACCCTTGGGAGGGGAGGGCCCTGCGGGCTGAGGAACCTGCTCTGCCCAGTTCCCGCACAGCCCTCGGACGCCCACCGGCACCTTCAGCCTGGGGGGTCCGGCCCCCAACAGGCGGCCAGCGGTGCCGAGAGGGTCAGGGTGCCCAGGCCAGTGGCTCAGCCATCCCACCCCCACAGCTCACCGCAGGCAGTAACCCCAAGTCCTGCTCCTCTGTCCACCCCGCAGCCCCCACCCAAGTTCGGGACCCCGCCACGCTCCCAAAGCAGACCAGACTCTGCTCTGACCTCGCCTCGACCTTTCACTGCCACACGTGGGACCCCTGCAGGGCTCTGCAAATTCCTTTCCTTTTGTCTGGAATCCCCCATCTCCCTGCCCTCTGCCCTCTGCCCTCTGCCCGACTGGCTCCAGCGTGGCCTCTGGCCTCTGCCCTCACTGGCCCGGGCTTCCTGACCCCTCCCAGGACCAGAGCCACCTGCCCGAGGGGCGCAGGTCCTGGCCTGTGCCAGGGCAGGTGCTGTCCAGGGCGGAGACCGTGGGTGGAAGCTGGTGCCCGAGTGACGAACGTGCCCGGCAGAGGAGGAACCAGACACCCTCTGCCAGGAGCAGACAGGCCACAGGTCTGTTGTCAACTCAGGAAAAGGCCCCGAGAGGGAGGGAGGGACACAGGTGAGCCGTGGCCGAGCACAGCTCTGCGCTGGAGGGAGCACTCCGGGTAGATGATAGATAAATGATAGATGCATCTCTCTATGTCGATATATAATAAATGCATATATAATGTGTCAATAAATATTAATGTGCGAGCACTTTGAGTAAATATTTGTATTTCTCATTGCTAAGTCTTTCAAAATGTGCTTTGGATTAAAAGAACAAAAAGAGCAGCTTCGGAACAAATGCAGGACAGACAGCCCCGGGCTGTACACGGCCGTCCGTCTCTGGTCACCTCTCGCAGGACACGCTCCAAGAGGACTAAGCCGGCACCACAGAGCTGAGCCTTCCGAGAAGAAACCCTCCTGCGGTCCAGGATGAAAACTCCCTCCGATGTCAGCTCTGACAGTCTCCGGGTTTCACACGTGGTCCTGGGCACGCTGCCTCCAGCTGCAGAGGGTGAAGTTGTTCCTCCTCTTTCGGTGGCAGTTCTCAGGGACACTCGGATAACTTACCAGGAACTTTCATCTGCTCGCGTGGCAGCTCTTCCCGCGTCTGACAGTCGTGCACAGCCGTCGTGTCACTGATAGTGCACACATTTAAAATCATTTGAATTTTGTCCTCTTGGAACATTTCAGTAATCTGCAAAGTTAGCTGGCGTGGAGCAGTGCCTCCGGCTGTGGAGTGCACGCGGCTCCCCGAGAAACCGAGAGCGTCGCCTCACTGCCGCGGGGCCCGGGGCCAGGGCAGCGCTGGGCTCACTGAATCCGCCACCACCACCTGCCACGTGGACCTGCTGCTGTGCCACGCTGGGCCCTGCGCCGGGACTCCTCTCTGCCTGGGGAGAAGTTGCTAGAACAGTGTGGGTGGCCAGGACAGCGGCAGTGCCCAGCCTCCCCTGGGCAGGGGACCGGGCAATCACCAAAGGGGTCTGCACGCTGTCTGGGTGACCCGGTGGCTTCCTGGAGCAGGCAGGGAGCCGCCGGACTTTGTAGGGCGGAAGAGGAGGGCGGGAGGCGTGAGGTTCAGCCACGTCCCTCCCCCGTAACGGAGCTCTCTTCAGAGAACGCAGAGCAAAGCTTCGGAAGGACTTTGCAAAGAGAAGGGAGGGATTCTAGTGGTTTCCACACTCCCTAATTGCTCCTGCGCCGCACAGAACTGCCTGATTGCCTTGCCGAGGGGCGCAGCCCGGAAATGGCAAATTCCGAATCCACCTGAATATTCAGATTAGGGGAGAGGTTTGCGACTACACAGTGTCACAGAGCCGGTGGCCGCTTCTACCCTTCGGTCCCGTAATGAGTTCATTTTCAAAGGCTGCGTGCCGCTGACCAGTTTGGGGGAACTAGGGAGAGAGGCGGGTGCGTTTCATCGAACCCTAATGAGGGCTCTCTATGTGAACACCGGCGCTGGTAAGCTGGGGCGAGAATCAGACGTGACCCATTACGGTGACATCTCATTATCTGTCGTCATCAGGGAGGACGTCATTAAACCTCAATGAATTTCCCAGACAACTGGATTTTACCCTTTAAGCACCAGGACTCCCCTCCCCCACCTTCTTTTCTCCATTAAACTACTTGGGTCGTTGTGCAAAGGGCGTCTGTGACATGAGACTGACCCTGGCCAGCCGCGGCCCCTGTGAGCCACCCAGGTCCCCGTGCTGCCAGGCGTGACCACGCTCACGGAGCTGCCACTACCACCCTCCTCCTGGCCTGGTGCAGGCGCGGCTGGCTGCAGTGTGGGGGACGGGCTCCCCAAGGGTGTCCCCGCAGGGCCCCAGTGCGTGTGGCAGGCTCAGGCTTGGGGAGTGTGAGGTCAGCCCACGCACCCGCCCTCCTGAGACCACGTGTGCAGGACCCCGACTTCCCCACGACATCGGGCAGGCTGTGGAGGGACGCCCACCACACTCCCACTCTGCATGTGGGACGGGACGTCTCATCTTTCCCTACAGTTTCCCTCTGACTGTCCTCCCCTCTCGTCACACTAGGAATCTCTGGTGTCACCTTGAGGCCAGTTCCATTATTTCTTTCTCCCTAAATCCCTCTCTGACCCCCCAGACAACTAACCACAGCCGGCCACATTCCTGCATGGCCTGGAGTGCCTGGCACCCCTGTGCTCCCGCAGCTGTGTGCCTGACAGCACCTTGGAGGCTGCCACGGTCCTTGATGGAGATCTCTGGGCATCGCTTGGCATTGCCTGGCATCGTTTGGCATCACTGGGCATTGATGGGCATCACTTGGCATCACTGGGCATCACCGGGAATCGCTTGGCATCACTGGGCATCGATGGGCATCACTGGGCATCACTGGGCATTGATGGGCATCGCTTGGCATCACTGGGCATCCCTTGGCATCACTCGGCATCCATGGGCATTGCTTGGCATCACTGGACATCACTTGGCATTTCCTGGCATCGTTTGGCATCACTGGGCATCGCTTGGCATTGCCTGGCATCGTTTGGCATCATTGGGCATTGATGGGCATCAATGGGCATCACTTGGCATCACTGGGCATTGATGGGCATCGCTTGGCATCACTGGGCATTGCTTGGCAACACTTGGCATCATTGGGCATCGCTTGGCATCACTGGGCATTGATGGGCATCGCTTGGCATCACTGGGCATTGCTTGGCATCACTTGGCATCATTGGGCATCGCTTGGCATCACTGGGCATTGATGGGCATCGCTTGGCATCACTGGGCATCACCGGGAATCGCTTGGCATCACTGGGCATCGATGGGCATCACTGGGCATCACTGGGCATTGATGGGCATCGCTTGGCATCACTGGGCATCGGTGGGCATCATTGGGCATCGCTTGGCATCTCTGTTCCTCACTGGGCATCGCTGCACCCCACACCCTCCGAGGCCACGTGGGAGCCACCAGACACTTTGCGTGGGCTCTCCTGCTCTGCGGGCACATGGGCCTGTGGAGCTGCCGTTCCCTGGGCCGTCGGTGCCGTCCTGCCAACGTCCCTGGTGCTGGAGGGTCTCCTGCATCCCGGCTTGCTGGGGGTGATATCTCCTGCCCTGGTTCCAGGCCCTGCTGCTTCATTTGCTCATGGCAGATCCACGTGTGCTGAGTGTCTTCTCAGGGCTGGGCACACGTCTGTCTGCAGGTGTCGCTGTCCTCTCCTGAGATCAGCTGTGAGCCCCGCTCCTCAGACGGAGCCGTGCACTGCAGAGTCTGGTCTGCATCTTCCCGTCCGTGATCCCCCTTCCCTGCCAAGGAGCGAGAGCAGGTTGGGGGAGAAATCCCGCGTAAGCAGCCGGCAGCAGCCGGACTTGGGGTGCAGGTGGGGTGCAGCGGGATGGATCCGTGCACTCCAAACGTGGTCCAGCCCCCGAATTCCTCCCCAGCCACGGCCAGCTCTGCGTTTACCAGAAGGACACAGAAAGCAGAGAGTTGTGGGGACAGAAGCATCCAGAGTTGCCAGAGAGAATGAAATGGGAGCAGTTTCCTGTCACGTCCTGTCGTGGCCTGAACTGTGTCCCCCGGACCCCACTGGCTGAACCTGGCCCCAGGAAGATGGTGTCTGGAGACAGGGCCAGGGTCAGGGTTCAATGAGGTCACGGGGGCTGATCTGACAGGACTGGGGTCCCACACGGGGAGGGGGACACCGGGCAGGTGCACAGAGAAAAGGCCACACTAGGAGCAGCGAGGGGACGCGTCCACTGGCCCGGGGGCGGGCGCAGGAGAAACCAGCCGTGCCGCACCGCGTGCTGGGCTTGTGGCCAGCAGCCCCGGGAGACAGCGAACCCGCTGGCAGGGCCGCCCTGTGGTGCTCGTGGTGACAGGTGCGGTGACCCCTCCCCAGTGGGTGGCTCCACTCTGGGCTCTGCCTTACCACCAGCAAACCCCTCACCTTGGGCAGGGCACGGAGAGCGGTCACGGAGGGAAGTTCAGTTCCTGAATGAAAGGGGTCCTTGGAGGGAGGGTGGCTACAGACGTCTTCCTCAGCCCAGGGCGGGCGAGTCTGAGGGAGGGACCCGGCCGGTCCAGTCTAGGAACCATCGCGGGAGTGTGGTCCCCTCCAGGCACCGACCGGAGCCGTCGCCTGGGGAGAAAACCGACTGTGCCCGCCTGGTGCCCGGCAGGGGGCTTTGTGGTCCAGGATCCCCACGGCCCCTCGGGGCCATCGTGTGCCCAGAGCTCCTTGCGTTCATGGCAAGAAAATCCACGTCCACACGGCATTTGAACTCCTTCCAGTTTGGGGTTTTTGTGGCCGCACTGCCGTGAGCCTGGCTGCACGTTTTTGGTGCACGTGTTCATGCACATGCTGTGCCTGTCTTTCGGGTCCATACGCGAGAATCACACTGGTCTCCCGGCTTTGCCAGATGCTGCTGTGAGGCTGAAAAGTTCTCGAGTGGTACTTGCCGATCACAGGGCCACCAGCCGCGGGCCAGGGCTCTGGTCACACGTCTTCACACACTTTTGCCAGCACTTTAATACTGTTATGTTTTTGAGCTGCGCCGGTGAGGAGTTAGTGGTATACACTGTGATTTTAATTTCCATTTGCATTTTCCTGGTTACAAAAATTAAGCCGGCAAAGGGTTAACCAGAAGACGCCGGAGGGGCCGGCTGCCAAGGGGGCCCCCCCAAGAGTTGGATGTGGCCACATTGGAATAGGACGTATGTGTCTCATTCTTCAGCGATTTAGTCAATTATTTAAAAATCCACCTTCTATTTCAAAAGTGATCTAAAATGATAGACTCGCTGGGGAAAATGTTGCCAAGTGTTTTCTCATAAAAACCATGACATCAAAAAAAACAGAAAGACAGAAAAGCTGTAATATCTTTACAGAGAGCTCGAGTGGCCCGACTGGGCCTCTGGGGTCATCTCCTTAAAAGATTTTCAATATTTTTAGACTTTTATTTGCTATTTGTTTGAATCGCTTTGGAAGCTCAGCGCGGCTTTGGTTTGGGGATTTCACGAGTTTGTTTAATGCCCACCGTCTCTGCATCTCAGTCCATTAGCTCGGCAGCCCCGGCCACCAGGGCCGTTAGTGCCTCCCCCACGTGCTCCCACCCCGGGGTCCCCGTGGGCGCCGCCTCCCGCCGCCCCTCACCAGAGACGTCGGGATTGATGGAGGCGACGACCCCCGGCCTGACCTGCGTCCACTCGCTCCCCCCAGCAGGCGCAAGGCCTCCCACCTCTCAGCGCTGCCGCCCCCAGGATCTCGGCCCTTTCTCGGCGCAGCGGCACCTCCTGTCCCGGGGCTCCCGTCTCTGGCCCAGTTATCGGTGGCAGTGGCGTCCCGAGACTCTCTGCAGCCGTCACTGTTGGGTGAGCATCGCGCTCAGCGCTCATTACGTGACTGGCCGTGTCCGCCCTCGGGCTCTGGAGCAGGGCAGGGTGCGCTGGCAAGAAGCCTGCCAGCCTCGGCCCTGCCCGGCACGGCTGTCGGGCACACGCAGGAATTCCGACCCCACGTGTCCCCTGCTGTGTGGCTCTGCCGCTGTGCACGGCGCCCTGGGCCTGCAGCGCCCTCCTCCTGACCACAGCCAGCCCTGTGCCAGGAGCAGAGGCCGCCAGCCTTCTGCACCCCACTGGCTTTGAGGGGGCTGCACTGCGCCCTCACCCTTTCCTCCAACGACCGCACGGGTGCAAAGCAGACCTGTGTCTGGAGCTGGTCGCCCACCGGAGACTCTTAACAGAGCAGGGCTTGTCCACAGGGGTCAGGGTCACGCCTGCTCAAGGCTGGACAGAGAAAGCCCCGAACCCCAAGCTTCTCTGCACACGGCATTGCCTGCAACCCAGCCAGGGAGGACCCTGGTGGGAAGCTAGGCATGTGCACTGCACAAGAGGCCCCTCTGTCCGCAGCTCCCACGAGGGGCCGTGCTCAGCCGTTGTCCCTGAGGGGCAGGGGGCCGAGCTCCTTCCCTGAGCCACTGCCTGGACTGCAGGAATCCTCAGATGAGGAGACCCCGTGAGGGTCCCACCAGCCCGTAGCTTGTTGAGTCCGCGGGAGTGTGGGAGGGGCCTTGGCCGGCGCTGCCGCGACTTGCCGTGCTGTTGCCGTCTTCGGTGGTGCGGGGGGGGGGGGGGGGGGGGGGGGGGGGGGGGG
>JAQIFY010001654.1:0-13991 GCA_028533085.1 Varecia variegata | reverse complement strand
TAATTGTATACCATGGAGTATTACTCAGCTTTAAGAAATAACAGTGATACGACATCTCTTTGGTTCTCCTGGAGAGAATTGGAACCCATTCTATTAAGTGAAGTATCCCAAGAATGGAAAAATAAGCACCGCATGTACTCACCAGAAAATTGGTTTCCCTGATCATCACCTAAGTACACATTTGGGAATAACACCAATTGGGTATCGGACAGAGGTGGGCGGTGGGGGGAGGGGATGGGTGTATACCTACATGTTGAGTGCGATGTGCACTGTCTGGGGAATGGACACGCTTGAAATTCTGACTCGGGGGCGTGAGGGTGGGGAGGGGATGGGTGTATACCTACATGATGAGTGCGATGTGCACTGTCTGGGGAATGGACACGCTTGAAGCTCAGACTCGGGGGGATGGGAGGGGCATGGGAAATATATCTAACAAAATATATTATTTTGTGCCCCCATAATAAGCTGAAATAAAAAATAAATAAATAAATAAATAAATGGGACCTGATTAAATCAAAAAGCTTCCACACAGCCAAAGAAACTGTCACGAGAGCAAACGGACAACCTACAGAATGGGAAAAAATTTTCTCATGCTACACATCCGATAAAGGACTGATAACTAGAATCTATTTACAACTCAGGAAAATCAGCAAGAAAAAATCAAACAACCTTATCAAAAACTGTCAAAGGACATGAATAGAAATTTTTCAAAAGAAGACAGAAGTATGGCCAACAAACATGAAAAAACACTCAACATCTCTAGTCATCAGGGAAATGCAAATCAAAACCACAAGGAGATATCACTTACCTCCAGTGAGAATGGCCTTTATCAAAAAGTCCCAAAACAATAAATGTTGGCATGGATACGGAGAGATAGGAACACTCATACACTGCTGGTGGGACTACAAACTAGTGCAACCTCTGTGGAAAGCAATATGGAGATACCTCAAAGAGATACAAGTAGATCTACCATTTGATCCAGCAATCCCATTACTGAGCATCTACCCAAAAGAACAAAAGACACTCTATAAACACTTGAATGTTTATAGCAGCACAATTCACAATTGCAAAGATGTGGAAACAACCCAAGTGCCCATCAATACATGAGCGGATTAATAAAATGTGGTATATGTACACCATGGAGTACTACTCAGCTATAAGAAACAATGATGATCTAACACCTCTTGTATTTTCCTGGATAAAGCTGGAACCCATTCTACTAAGTGAAGTAACCCAAGAATGGAAAAATAAGCACCACATGTACTCACCCTCAGATTGGTTTAACTGATCATCACCTAAGAGCACATTTAGGAATAACAGTAATTGCGTGTTGGGCAGATGTGGGGGGGGAGAGGATGGATGTATACATACATAATGAGTGCAATGCGCACCATCTAGGGTATGGACACACTTGAAGCTCAGATTCGGTGGGGAGGGGGGCAAGGAAAATATATGTAACCTAAACTTTTGTACCCCCATAATATGCTGAAATAAATAAAAGAATCCACAAAAAAAAAAGAGTAGGCAGATTTTGGAGAGGAATAAAAACACATAGGAAAGTAGTAGCACAAATGAGTTTTCTGTCTTTTTATCTTTAGCATACAGACATGCTGCAATCACAGTGGCCATGGGGCCATTGAAACTTAATAGAAAGCTCACTGTCTTTCTGGCCTAGACAATCATAGCCACTGAAGTATGGGAGGGTATCCCAGAAAGAAATGAGTCACAGACCAGGAACACCAAATTCTATACATAATCTGAGCCCAAGTCTATTGTTGGCCCTTGAACCACAGATATGTAGTGCAGACTCCAAACAGCTTAACTAAGAATATCTGAATTAACATTTAAGTTGAAGGCCCACTTCAGGAAGCAAGACTCCAGAAATCCTTAAATAATGGCTGAACACTTCCCATATTTGGTGAAAGACATAAATTTGCTGATTTGGGAAGCTCAATAGAGCACAAAGAGAAAAAAATATATAAAGAAATTCACAGCTAGGCCCTTCATAAACTGCTAGAAATCAAAGAGAAAGAGAAAGTCTTGAAAGCAGCCAGAAAAAGATTACACATTACGTATATGGAAAAATGATGTGAATGACCACAGACTAAACTACAAAGACTAAAAGGGAGTGAAACAACATTGTTAAAGTGCTCAAAGGAAAAAAATGTCAACCTAGCATTCTATATCCAGCAAAATAAACTTCAAAAGTGAAACAAAATAAATTGGGTAGCTTAAAAAATGTTTCCATTTTATCACAGTTACGTAAGTCCAGGATCAAGATGTGAGCATTGTCAGGTTCTGCTTACAGATGGCCACCTTCTTGTGGGGTCCTCACATGGCAGAGAGAGACAGAGAGAGAGAAACAAAGACAGAGAAACTTCAAAAAGACTATTTAAAAAGACCCCTAGGTAGTTAAAGACACTGGTGGCTGCCTTGGTCTGTGTTTCTCAATATTTCCTCCAAAAACAACACAGAATAACAAAAAAGAAATTTTAAAAGACACTAAAACCACATGATTAGCATAACTTGAGGACAGGAACATCCTCAAACTTCAATATAACTCTAAGCGAAGGAAAAAGAAAAAGGAGAAAGAGGAGGATAATAAGAAAACACATCAAATCCCAGCAAGTACTCTCCCACATTCACACTTCACCACAAACCTTTGCAGTAAGCGAGGGCAGGCTGAGAAAAACTGTAGGGAATAAGAAACCTAGTCATGAGCCTAAGGTTGACCTAAAACCATTGAAAGAAAAGGATAAGTTTGCTCCAAGTGTTAAAATATTTTTTAAATGCCTTGGTAGACCAGAGTACAGGGAAGTAACTTAAAAGAATGCATAATTGTTGTATTAATAGAAATTTTCAAAAGACATGGCTTCCAGGGGGGGGGAAAATGCAAAAAAAATGGAGTGAGAAACAACTGTAGGCAATCAGGTGTTGATGGGAAAAAGAAGCAAAGGGAGAGCATTTAGGGTCCTACAGGAATCAAAAAATAATCAGACAAACATAACCCCTCCCCTCCACCAAAAAATTATAAAGATGCTGGACTTTGATACACTGATAGAAGAGGGTGTGACTTTAAACTAGAAATATTGTAAACCATCAAAATCTACAAAAAAGAAGACTACTCAATAAATCTATACAGAGTTATTACCAAAAATTCAGAAAATAAGATTGAACACACCTCAATCAATAAAATATCCCATTTCAGAAGACAACCATAAAGCAGAAAAAATATGCAAGACAACATATATGCAAAACAAATATTTGAGGATATGAAAAAGTACCTTAAATCATGCTTTCAAAAACCAGGAAAAACAATGAAAAAATTAATTAAACTAAGAAAATACATGAAAGAAAAAGACATACTTTTTAAAATCATTCCAGGGAGATTTATTACTGTGTAAAAAATAAACAATATTACATACCATTTTTGTAAAAATAAAGTATATTGACTAGGTATGCATACACAGGTTATAAAACTGAAGAAAAGCAAGGAAATTAGCTTATAATTCACAATACTGCCTGTATCTGGAGAGAAATGGGATGATTCAGCCCTTGGGATTCATTTCAAGTGGGGTGTGTGGTGTGAAGTCTTCTCCCAAGGCTTCACCTGGTTGTCATTATGTAGATCTTCCCTTTACAGTGTCTCCCCTAACTGTTCAATTGTTTTATTTATTTTCTGCATACATAATATTTGTGTTAAGTTTCCAGAATACAAATTCAATACACAAATTGCAGTGCATTTTGAATTACCATGAACAAGCTGTTGAAAATAAATTTTTAGAAAATAACAGTCTGTTAAAACTAATTTTCCTGAAGTCTTAAAATATATCTAATGGATGATATAAAATGATTATAATAGAAAAAGTATACATTGAAAGATATCACAGTATGATGAAATAATTGGAAAGATGGCATATGTCCTTAGGAGACTGAATATCACCATGATGTAGCTCTCCCAAATAGATCTAATGTTTTATTAAGTTCCATGAAATTCACAACAACCAGGTTTTCCCTTTTACTTGTGCAAATTTATGGGATGCATGTGCAATTTTGTTGCAAGCATATATTGCATAGTAGTCAAGTTAGGGTTTTTAGGGTATCCATCACCCAAATAACATACACTGTACTCATTAACCAATTTCTTATCATCTTCCCCTCTCACAACCCCTCACCATTCCAAGTCTCCATTGTCTATCATTCCACTCTCTACATCCATGTAAACATATTTTTTAGCACTCACTTGTGAGTGAGAACATGCAATATTTGCCTTTCTGTGCCTGGTTGATTTCACTTAATATAATGGCCTATAGTTCCATACATGTTGCTGCAAAAGACATGATTTCATTCTTTTTACAGCCGAGGAGTAGTCCATTGTGTATATGTACCACATTTTCCTTATCCATTCTTGCACTGATTGATGCTTAGGTTTATTTCATATCTTTGCTATTGTGAGTAGTGCTGTGATGAACATATTAGTGCAGCTAAATTTTTGATATAATGATTTCTTTTCCTTTGTGTAGTTACTCAGTAGTGAGATTGGTGAATCAAATGGTAGCTCTATTTTTGGTTCTTTGAGAAATCTCCATACTGCTTTCCATAGAGGTTGTAGTAATTAACATTCCCACCAACAGTGTATAAGAGTTTGCTTTTCTCTGCACTCTTGCCAACATCTGTTTATTTTTGTCTTTTCAATAATAGCCATTCTGACTGGGGTAAGATGATATCTCACTGTGGTTTTAATCTGAATTTCTCTAATGATTAGCGATGTTGAGCATTTTTCATATGTCTATCGACCATTTCTATGTCTTCTTTTGAAAAATATCTACTCATGTCCTTTGCACACTTTTAATGGGATTATTGGGGCATTTTTTGTTGTTACTGTTTGAGTTTCTTGTATGTCCTGGATATTAGTCCCCTGTCAGATACGTAATTTGCAAATATTTTTCTCCATTCTGCAGGTTGTCTCTTCACTCCATTGATTAGTTTTGTTTTGGTTTGGTTTGGTTTGGTTTTTGCTATGCAGAAGGTTTTTAGTTTAATATAGTCCCATTTGCCTATTTTTGGCTTTGTTGCCTCTGCTTCCGAGGTGTTAGTCATAAATTCTTTGCCTAGATAGACCAATGTCCAGAAGAGTTTTCCCTAGGTAAATTAAAAGGTGTTCAAGGGAAAATAGGCTCAAGAAAATTTAATGAGGCCGGGCGCGGTGGCTCACGCCTGTAATCCTAGCACTCTGGGAGGCCGAGGCGGGTGGATCGCTCAAGGTCAGGAGTTCGAGACCAGCCTGAGCAAGAGCGAGCTTCCGTCTCTACTAAAAAATAGAAACAAATTATCTGGCCAACTAAAAATATATATAGAAAAAATTAGCTGGGCATGGTGGTGCATGCATGCAGTCCCAGCTACTTGGGAGGCTGAGGCAGTAGGATCACTTAAGCCCAGGGGTTTGAGGTTGCTGCGAGCTAGGCTGACGCCACAGCACTCTAGCCAGGGCAAAAGAGCGAGACTCTGTCTCAAAAAAAAAAAAAAGAAAGAAAAAAAAGAAAATTTAATGAGGTGTATTGAAAAAGGCAGGAGAATGACTTAGAGAATGAAAGTGAAATAAAAGAAAAAGTAAAAAGGGTTAGAAAGAAATTGATGAGTTGAAAAAGCAGCAAAGAAGGAGTAGTATTTGTATAATTGCAATCATTGCAGAAGAAAAACAAAATAAAGGAACACAACTAACATTTAAAACTATAATATAAGAAAACTTTCCAAAATTAAAGACCTCAGTCCACACATTGATAGTCCCACTGGGTTCCTGGGAAAATTAACTATTATTAGAATGACTGACTCCAAGACATATCCTAGTAAAACTATTAGACTTGAAAGATAAAGAAAATATAAACTCAAGGCCTTTGGGCAAAATAATCAAATAACTTATAAAGGCAAATAAATTAATCTGGTGTCAGACTTTACAAAAACAACATACAAAGCAAATCAACAATGAAACAGCATTTTCAAGAAATTCAAGGAATGGAAGTATGAACCAAGGATTTTATATCCAATGAAGCTAGTCTTTAAATATCAAGGCTATGGAAAAAGAAAAAGTTTCAAAACTGTCAGAGCTTAGGGAATTCTGTACTAATGTGCTCATAAGCATTTTTAATAAATATGTAACTACAACAGTTATGTAAAATGTTATTCTTAGGGGAAGCTATGTGATGGGTACAAGAATCGTCTCTGTACTATGTTTTAAACTTCTTGTGATTCTATGATTACTTCAAAATAAAAGGTTTTAAAAGTTTAAGTACAAAGATAACCACTATAAAAATATAAACCTTCCTAAATACTTAAATAAATAAACAAATAAGCATAGAATTCTCATCTTATAGAGAAACATAAAATATAACATAATGTATATACTTATAAGATATTATGACTAAATTGAGAAAAACAATAGAACAATAAATGTGAATGGACTTAATTTACCTATTAAAAGAAGACTTTCAATTTGACTCACAAAGTAAGACCCAATTATATGCTGCATACAAGAGACCACAGAAAACAAAATAATTGAAAAAGACCAAAAATAAAAGAAGAAATAAAGATATACCAGGCAAATGGAAACAATAAGAAATTGCTGTAGTAATTATATGTCAAAGTAGAATCCAAGCCAAAAAACACTGAATGTGACAAAGAAGGATGCTTTTTGATGCTAAAAGCTCAATTCAAAATGAATCAAATAACACAACAACCAGCTTTATGAAGCAGACGATACAAGAGATGCAAAGAGCCATAGAAAAAACACATTAATGATAAGTGACATTAATATACCCCCTTTCAGTATAAGACAGATCAAGTAGGCAAGAATAAGTGGAGTAGTTCCCCCTTATCCATGGTTTCACTTTCCATGGTTTCAGTTACATGTGTTCAACTATGATCTAAAAATATTAAATGGAAAATTCTAGAAATAAATAATTCGTACCTTTTAGATTGTGTGCTGTTCTGAGTACCATGATGAAATCTTGCGCCATACTGCTCCATCCCTTCCATGATGTAAATCATACCTTTGCTCAGCATATCCACACTGTATATACTACCTTCCCATTAGTCACTTAGTAGCAGCCTCAGTTATCAGATCAACTCTCACATATAGTGTATGTAGGGTTTGGTACTATCCACAGTTTCAGGCATCCACTGTGGGTCTTGGAACATATCCCTGTGCATAAGGGGGGAATACTGTAATAATACAGAGAGCCTACACAACATAATTAATAATGCCAAGCTTATTGATTATACAATAATATTAAAGAATATATCTTCTTCTCAGGTGTCCATGAAAGTCACAAAAAATCGGTCACATGTTAGGTCTCAAAGATCGGTAACTTTCATAAAGTACAAATATTATAAACAACACTGATCATAATGCAATAAAACTAGAAAGTATTAACAAAAAAGGGGGAGGGCTCCCACCTGGAAACTTTTTTAAAAAACAACCTTCAACTTTTCTTTTTGCATGAGATTGCTTTGGCTATCTGGGGTCTTTTGCATTTCCATATGAATTTTAAGATTGTTTTTCTGTTTCTGTGAAAAATGTCACTGGTATTTTGATAAGGATTACAGTAAGTCTTTAGATAACTTTGGGTAGTATAGCCATTTTAACAATATTAATCCTTCCAGTCCATGAACATGGGATGCCTTTCCATTTATTTGTGTCCTTTTCAATTTCTTTCATCAATATTTGATAGTTTTCATTGCAGAGATCTTTCACCTCCTCAGTTAAGTTTATTCTTAGGGTTTTTTATTAATTTTTACAGCTATGATAATTGGGATTGCCTTCATGATATCTTTTTCACAAGGTTCACTATTGGTGTGTAGAAATGTTACTGATTTTTTATGTTGATTTTGTATTCTACAACTTTACTAAATTCACTTATTACTTTTAACAGAGTTTTGGTGTAGCCTTTAGGGTTTCTATATAAATGATCATGTCATCTGCAAACAAGGACAATTTGGCTTCTTCCTTTCCAATTTAGATACCCTTTATTTCTCTGGCCTAATTGCTCTCACTAAGAATTTCAGTACTATGTTGAATAGAAGTGGTGAAAGTGGGCTTCTTTGTCTTGATCCAGATCTTAGAGGAAAAGCTTTCAATTTTTCCCCATTCAGTATGATGCTAGCTGTGGGTTTGGCATATATGGTATTTATTGTTTTGAGGTGTGTTCCATCTATACCCAGTTTGTTGAGAATTTTTATCTTGAAGGGATGTTGAATTTTATAGAATGCTTTTCAGCATCTACTGAAATGATCATATGGTTTTTGTCCTTGATTCTGTTAGCGTGATGTATCACATATATTGATTTGCATTTGTTGAACCATTCTTGCATCCCTGGGATGAATTTCACTTGATGATGGTGAATAATCTTTTTAATGTGCTGTTGGATTCAGTTTGCTAGTATTTTGTTAAGGATTTTTGCATCTGTGTTCATTAGGGATATTGATCTGTGGTTTTCTTTTCTTGTGTCCTTATCTGGTTTTGGTATTAGAATGATACTGGCTTCCTAGAATGAGTTAAGGAGAATTTAATTCTCTTTCAGTTTTTGGCATAGTTTGAGTAGAATTGGTATTAGCTCTTCTTAAAATGTTTGGTAGAATTTAGCAGTGAGACTATCAGATCCTGGGCTTTTCTTTGATGGGAGACTTTTTATTAATAATTCTATATCATTACTCATTATTGGTCTGTTTGGGTTTTCTATTTCTTCATGATTCAGTTTTGGTAAGTTGTATGTGACCAGGAATTTATCCATTTCTTCTAGGTTTTCCAATTTGTTGGCACATAATTGTTTACAGCATTCTCTTATTATCCTTTGTATTTCTATGCTATCAGCTATAATGTCTCCTTTTTTAGCTCTGATTTTATTTATTGAAGTTTTCTTTCTTTTTTTCTTTCTTAGTCCAGCTAAAAGTCTGTCAATTTTGTTTATCTTTATTTTGTTGATCTTTTGTATTGTTTTTATCTGACTTCAAAATACACTAGAAACCTACAGTAACCAAAATAGCATGGTACTGGCATAGAAACTGACATAGATCAATGGAACAGAATAGAGAACCAAGAAATAAATCCATGCATTTACAGACAACTGATTTTTGACTATGATGCCATGAAAATCCATTGGGGAAGGGATAGTCTCTTCAATAAATAGTGCTAGGAAAACTGGATATCCACATGCAAAAGAATGACACTAGACCCCATCTCTCACCATATGCAAAAACCAACTCTAAATAGATTAAAGGCTTAAATGTAAGAACTGAAACTACTAGAAGAAAACATAGAGGACACACTTCATGAAATTGGACTAGGCAATGATTTTTTTAATAAAACCTCAAAAGCACAGGCAACAAAAGCATTAATAGACAAATGAGATCACAACAAACTAAAAATCTCCTGCACAGCAAAGGAAACAATCAATAAACTGAAGAGACAACCTACAGAATGGGGGAAAGTATTTGCAACCTATACATCTGACAAGGGGTTAATATCCAGAATTTACAAGGAACTCAAACAACTCAACAACAAAAAATAATCCCATTAAAAAGCAAGCAAGTGACATGAATAGACATTTCTCAAAAGATGTGCAAATGGGCAACGGATATGTGAAAAAATACTCAACATCACTAATCATCAGAAGCCACAATGAGATATCACCTGACCCCAGTTAAAATGGCTATTATCAAAAGACAAAAGATAGCAGGTGTTAGGATGTGGAAGCAAGGGAATCCTTGCACACTGACAGTGGGAATGTACATTAGTATAACCAATATTAAAAACAGTATGGAGTTTCCTCGAAAAATTAAAAATAGAACTAACATATGATCCAGAAATCCCACTGCTAGTTATATATCCCAAAGAAAGGAAATCAGTATATCAAAAAGATATCTGCACTCCCATGTTTACTACTCTAGTCACAATAGCCAAGATTTGAAGTCAACCTGTGTCTATCATTGGATGAATGGATAAAGAAAATGTGGTACATATACATAATGGAATACTATTCAGCCATAAAACAGAATGCAATCCTGTTATTTGCAACAACAACATGGATGAACCTGAAGGACATAATGTTAAGTGAAATAAGCCAGACACAGAAAGACAAGCAACGCATCATCCCACTCCTGTGTGGAATCTTAAGTTGACCTCATAGAAGTACAAAGTAGAATAGTGGTTACCAGAGGCTGGGGTGGGGAGAATGGAGGGGACATAGGAAGATGTTGGTCAGTGGGCATGAAGTTACAGTTAGATAGGAGGAAGGCTGGGTGTAGCAGCTCATGCCTATAATCCCTGCACTTTGGGAGGCAGAGGTGAGAGGATCACTTGAGGCCAGGAGTTTGAGACCAGCCTGGGAAACACAGCAAGATCCTGCCTCTACAAAAAATTAGCCAGATGTGGTGTCACGTACTTGTAGTCCCAACTACTTGGTAGGCTGAGGTGGGAGGATTGCTTGAGCCCAAGTCTGAGGTTCCAGTGAGCTATGATTGTACCACTTCACTCTAGACTGAGCAACAGAGTGACACCTAGTCTCTAAAAAAAAAAAAAAAAAAAGAAAGAAAGAAAAACAATGTAGTGGATATTTCAAGACAGCTAGAAGAGAATATTTTGAATGTTACAACCACAAAGAAATGATAAATGTTCATATTGATGGATGTGGCAATTACCCCGATTTGATCATTATACTGTGTACACATGCATTGAAATATTACATTGTACCCTATAAATATGTACAATTATTATGTGTCAATTATAAATTTTAAAAAAAACCTTCCATTAAACAACTCTTGGTTTAAGGAAAAAGTATAAACCAAAAGTGCAGCATTTCTAAAACAAATGATGCTGAGGTAAACACTTCCTATCAGAATCTATTGGATGAATTTAAAGCAGTGATCAGAGGAAATTTTGTAATACTAAACATTTCTATCAGTAAAATTAAAAGTTTGAAAATAAATTAATTAAATACTGAACTCAAAAAACTAAAAAAAATTGCACAATAATGTGAATATACATAACACTCCTCAATTGTACACTTAAAAAATGATTAACACTTAAAAAAGTGAGTTTTCTGCTATTTTTTTTGAGACAGAGTCTCACTCTGTTGCCCAGATTAGAGCACCGTGGCATCAGCCTAGCTCACAGCAACCTCAAACTCCTGGGCTCAAGCAATCCTTCCGCCTCAGCCTCCCGAGTAACTGGGACTACAGGCATGTGCCACCATGCCCGACTAATTTTTTCTATATATATTTTTAGCTGTCCATATAATTTCTTTCTATTTTTAGTAGAGATGGGGTCTCGCTCTTGCTCAGGCTGGTCTCGAACTCCTGAGCTCAAACAATCTGCCTGCCTCGGCCTCCCAGAGTGCTAGGATTACAAGCGTGAGCCACCGCGCCTGGCCTGCTATTTGTTTTTAACACAACTTTTTTTAAAAAAAGGATCCCCCCAAAACTAGAAAAAGTATGACAAAGTAAGTAAAAGAGAACATAAGTAATGAACTAATAAAGATAGAAGTAGGAATTAATAGAACAGACAATAGAATAGAATAGACCTAATTAATGAATCAAAATCCTTGTTTTTTAAAGATGAACAATATAGACAAACCACTAGCCATATTGGTCAGAATAAAATAGAGAAAGCAAAAAGCTACAAAATAAATAATGAGGAAATAACTATTACAAACAAAAAAAATTGTACTCTATTTTATATTTTGAATTTCATTAAGAAAAATTTTGTGAGAATTTTTTATTCTCTGATATAGATATCTATATAATCTCAATTTTGCCCCTTAACCCATCAAGTTTAAAATATTTATTCTCTAGTTATCTGTAGAAGATTGCCAACTCCTGCAGAATTGCCAACCCCTAAAGAATTAATGATAAAACTACCTCAAAAATAATATAATTCATCAAAGTATCAGGATACAAAATTAATATACAGAAATTGGTAGCTTTCATATATATATATACACAATAGCCGGAGGACATGATAGTATAGAAAATACCATTTACAATAGCAGCAAAAAAGATAAAATATTTGGGAATAAACAATTGGAAATAGGCCGGGCGCGGTGGCTCACGCCTGTAATCCTAGCACTCTGGGAGGCCGAGGCGGGTGGATCACTCAAGGTCAGGAGTTCGAGACCAGCCTGAGCAAGAGCGAGACCCCGTCTCTACTAAAAATAGAAAGAAATTATCTGGTCAACTAAAATATATATAGAAAAAATTAGCCGGGCATGGTGGCGCATACCTGTAGTCCCAGCTACCCGGGAGGCTGAGGCGGTAGGATCGTTTGAGCCCAGGAGTTTGAGGTTGCTGTGAGCTAGGCTGACGTCACGGCACTCACTCTAGCCCAGGCAAAGCGAGACTGTCTCAAAAAAAAAAAAATGGAAATGTATAAAACCTATACAACAAAAAGCTTAAACAGTCCTGAAAGACACAAATGAATACCTGAGCATATGGAATGGCCTCCTTTGTTTTTGGATAGGATGACTCAACTTCATAAAGATTTTAGTTCTCCCTAAGTTATAAATATATCATAATCCCAATAAAAACATCAATAAGCTTCTTAATGGACCTACATGTGCTGATACTAAGTTATTTATTCATTTATTAATGAGATAGGGACTCCTTCTGTAACCCAGGCTAGAGTGCAGTGAAGTGATCATAGCTCATTGCAAACTCAAACTCTTGGGCTCAAGTGATCCTCCCACCTTGCCCTCCAAATTGCTGGGATTACAGGCATGAGCCACCACACCCAGCCCTGATTCTAAGTTCATATGAAAAAACAAACATGAAAGACTAGCCAGGAAAACACTAAAACGAAGAAACAGACAAACAAACAAACAAACAAACCTATGAGAGGGAAGTAGCCCTACTAGACATTAAAATAAACAATAAAATGCCTTTAAGTAAAACAGTGTGATACTGGTGCACAAATGGACAAATAGACCAATGAAATAAATAGAAACTACAAAAATAGGTCCAAATGGGTATGAAAATTTAGTATAAGATAAAGACAGCATCTTGAATCTTTGGAATAAAGATGGACCTTTTAATAAATGGTGCAATAACAACTGGAAAGCTATTTAGAAAAAGATAAAGTAGATCCATATCTCACATTATACACAACAATAAATTCCAAATATATAGGAGTCTAAATATTAAAAAAAATGAACCTAATCAAGTATTAGGAGAAACCATGGGAGAATTTCTCTTTAGCCTCAGTGAAGGGAAAGATTTCCTAATATGACTCAAAACAAGGCATTTTTTATTTTTTATTTTATTTATTATAGCTTATTATGGGGGTACAACAGTTCTGGTTAAATATATTGCCCATGCCCCTCCCAATCCCCGAGACTGAGCTTCAAGTGTGTCCATTCCCCAGACAGTGCACATCGCACTCATCATGTAGGTATATACCCATCCTCTCCCCCACCCCATCCCCCCGAGTCAAATCTTTAAGCGTGTCCATTCCCCAGACAGTGTGCATCGCACTCAACATGTAAGTATACACCCATCCCCTCCCCTCACCTCTGCTGATACCCAATTGGTGTCATTCCCAAATGTGCACCCAGGTGATGATCAGGGAAACCAATTATCTGGTGAGTACATGTGGTGCTTATTTTTCCATTCTTGGGATACTTCACTTAATAGAATGGGTTCCAACTCTCTCCAGGAGAACCAAAGAGATGTCGTATCATCGTTATTTCTTATAGCTGAGTAATACTCCACGGTATACAGATACCACATTTTACTAATCCATTCATGAACTGATGAACATTCGGGTTGTTTCCACATCTCAGCAATTGTGAATTGTGCTGCTATAAACATTCGGGTGCAAGTATCTTTATTATAGAATGACTTTTGTTCTTCTGGGTAGATGCCCAATAATGGGATTGATGGATTGAATGGAAGGTCTACTTGAATCTGTTTAAGGAATCTCCATATTGCTTTCCACAAGGGTTGTA
>JAQIFY010001653.1:0-13991 GCA_028533085.1 Varecia variegata | reverse complement strand
TTCAAATAAGGCCAGAGAGGTGCAAAACAAGATAAAAGCAAATACCTGATGAAAAGAGGGAGCCACGTGAGAAACACGGAATTGATTAGGAAGTAGGAGACCTGGTTTTGCCTTCCAGCAGTCCCACTACTTAACTTGCTGACCTTGGGCAAACCATTTCACCTCTCTCGGTCTCACTCCAGATTACCTGCAGCTCTCAGGGCAGATTAACTGACGTGGATTTGGAATATCGGTGCAGCTACCAGACCATTGCCACAGCTGCTGCACTGGCCTTGTACAAGCGTAGCGATCAGAAAGATCTCTGACATCACAGTGTTCATGTTCTGTTAAGCTTTGACTCTGGAATGCTATGAGTGGAGATGCACGGAAATGACACTGCAACGTGCAGGCCAAAGGCCGAGGCAGAGTGGCGCCAGCCAGCTATACTGATTGGTCTCGAAAGCTCTATTTGCACAGTGGATCCCTCCAGAGCAACCATGCTTCCCCACTGAGTCTCACCTGTGGTCAAGATCAGCTTGGCCAGCTGACTGGCAACTGACATGCCCTGTGACTGCACAGGGAGCTGCAAGTGAGGCACTTTCTGAAAGGATTCTCCACTCACTCAGATGCTCTCCCCCTCCTGGCAGACTCTGCCCTAATTGCTAATTATCCAGAAAAGATAACTGATTCCCTTCTTATTGCTTCTCCCAGCAACTGCAGAAGGAGTTTGGAACTATGAGAACCGGTTTTATTAAATAAATTATATTAATTACATATTTTTGGAAGAATGAAATGTGTAAATAAATTAATACTCCATAAAAACCTGTGCTGCATGTTCATCCTAGAAGGGCGATTGTTTTTCAGATCATTGATACATTGAGGAAGGAATAAAACCAAAGCCTCCTCTTCCTTTAACAAATGCACGAGATTTTCTATAACCTTCAGGCAGCATGGAAATACTCTGAAGCATTGAGTTAAACCCAGTTTAAAAACTGCCTTTAAATGACCATCACATTAATTATTTCCAACTCCATGATCCTGCAAAGCTATTTAATTGTTGCACAAAGCACTTTTAGGATCTTAAGTTACCCTCCACCATTTAAGAAGAGGAAATATATACATTGTTAGAACTTTCCAACACCAAATCCCAAGCACATTATTTGACCAGGTACGTGCAGATCATTTTCAGTTTAATGGAAATACTGACAAAGCATGTCAAACAAAATACTCCAGATCTATTGGATAAATGTCACTGATGCTAGTGTGTTCCGACTCACTGTCATGGCCTGCAAATAGGGGCGTTTTCTTATCATTCTTGTACAAAAATAGAACAGCAACAATCGCAAAATATGTGGTTATCACCTCACATTCCTCATTCATGTCAATTAAGCTGCCCTCAGAGTCTGAGATTATCTGTTGACTTCTACTCATCTAATTTTGATGTTTAATTTAGATGGTTAAAATATACAACGGAGGATGAAGTTCCAAGAATTGTCTCAAACACTTTCAATTAAGCACCTGCGTGAGCACATAGGTAGACTGAGAATGTCACAACATCAGCTAAAGAGACATCTGTTAGGAATGATTTAAGGGAAAATTGCTGTGCAGATGAAGGAAAGGCTGTAACCACAGACATAAATATATGTAAATACACATAGAAATTTTAATTCTCACAAGATGCCTGAAACAGGAAAGCTTGATCTTTTCCACGAACGTTAAGGTTTTAGAATTTCATAGTGAGGAGAATATGCAAAATGGCACAAAAGGCTGGGAGAGGATGACTCAGTTAACATATAAAGAAACCCTCATCACAACTCATTTTTCTGGTGTTGATTACTACACACCAACTGTGATGCTTACCATGAAAATGTCTTAACAAGCTAGAAAAGAATAAAAAAGACCACGCGGGGACAGGATAATGGGAATGTAGAACACATTACATTAGACATAGGGATCCTTGAAAAGGAAGAGCCACAAATGTATGTGTCTGATCAGCGATTATATTTGATCCCTGACACAGTTTAGAAATGTGCACTATGTACATCTTTTTTCCATTAATTCTGGTTGTATGTTTTAAACTGAGCAAATAAACTGTATGATTCAAGCATCTTAATTCAGTCTGAAAACCTTTGCTCCTTGACCTATAAAATAGTGTCTGGTAGCAACTTGGGGATTCCAAGTAGCACTGAGAAAGTCCTTCCTGTAGAAAGGTCAAAGTGTGACAATTGCGGTGGGTAATGGCAAGAAAAAGGTCTGAAGGCCCAGCCTCCTCTCCAAAGCATCCTCACGAGATTCATCATGTGGTAATCACTGAGTTATCACAGAGCCTTTTCCCTGCATACCAAGGGTCACTGTTGACATTTACCACTCCCCTAACCCCCAACCTCATTCACAAGAAAAAGAAATGCCTTTTATCCTTCCCCCAGTCGGGACACCCTGATTTTCCAGTTACCCAACTCCTAAGTCCTTCTTCCTAAGCCTCTTATTGGTCACTTTCCAGGGGGCTGACTTCTGGAAAGATAATCGCACTGAAATGATTAAAATGAAAAAGATATATCAATACAATGGAGTTATGAACACAAATGGATTGTGTGTAGCTGCACCCACAAATAAACATTATTAATATTAAAGTGTGTCCATAATGACACAGAAAAATTAATGCATATGGTCAGGAAATATTTTCAAACTTTGTTAATAAAAGGAACACTAAGAAGATAGTTCTTACAAGCTATTAGAGGAACATGAATTAAATAGGAAGAGCCACAAAAAGCAGGTATATGACAAAGCAGCAAATACGAAAAGTGAGCATAGATGCTCAGGGTCAAATTTGAGGTGTTAGGCATCGATCTTTATTTGACGATGTAATGCATTATTTTGGTAAACTACCATTTTGCTTTTGTTGTTTCTCCCTCAAATGGCACAATTAACAAATTGTGAGTAATGTCTGTGATATCCAATAAAAGGTGAAATATCCTAAAAAGATTTATTAAAATTACTTTATCTTGTCTTCAGACAATTGTTGAAAAGTAAGGTTGACAGATTGAAAGCCTTAATTTCTTTTCTACCATCAGCCAGTGAGGATTAAAAAAATTAAATGTATAAATTTGCTATACTTAGAGCCTGATTTCCACATTGATAATTTAGTTCAGAGTAAATGTTACCACTCCAATAATTTATGTCTCTCCGTGGCCACCACTGCCATAATTACTTAGAAAAAAATATTAATTGGTCACCAAATTATCTTAGCAGATGGATCCATTAGGAAGGTGTCAGGTTAGTGTTATATTTTAGCATAAAACTGCTAAGAGTATGTTATTTTATATTATTGAAAGAACCAAGCTCATGCATTCTGGATGTGAATTAGAGAACTATATTCAGTATACAAAACTCACATTTCAAAATAAATATTATATTTCCTTTATTGGTTGTAACCTAGATAAGAAGAGAATAATATACTTAAACAAGAAATTTTAGAATTGAAATACATATAGACAACAACAAAGATCATTCAAAAAGTTTATTTTTGCTTTATATAAAAAATTAATTGTTTCATCTCCCCTAATTCTCTGGCCCTCCTCTCATACACATGTACATATCTTGGCAGTTTCAAAACTTTTGATTTATTTTGGGAATAATTTAGATGATAATTCAAACCCAAAAGATTCTTATTGTAATCATTTCTGCTATTGAGTGATATTTAGAGAAACTTAGTTTTTATTACTGGCCTGTTCAGATTGAAATGTTTTAAACATTGTTTTTACAAGTAGTTTTTGTTAGCATTTAAAAAGAAAGTTAAACCCAGGCTTCTACTTAGAAGCAAAAGTATATTTTTATGAGAAAGGAGAATGGATCTCTTTCATTAGTATGGTGCATATTCCCTTGGAATGAGACTTTCCTAAGCCTGGTTTATTGTCTTAGCTTTTAAAAGAAGCAGCAATTGATATAAAGTTTTTATATTTAACCGAAGTTGGTGCTGAAGAGATTGCATTTGTAGTTCATGAAGTGACTTGCTCTAGGCAGCTATAACTGGAGTTTTGGGCCACTACAAGCTGTTTAATAATGTGGTAGACTGGGAAAAACACCAATCTTATATCATACCCTGGCCCTACCACTTACAAGCTGTTGTGGTCTTAGGAAAAGTACTCAGTCTTATTTTTTTGTCTGAAAAAACGGGAGTAACAAAAAATACCTACCCTGCAGAGTTGCTGTGAAAGTCTTATGGGATAATATTAATAGATGCACGTAAAACAATTTGCAGAGTGCCTGATACATTGTAGATTAGTAAATTGTAACTATCATTTTTTTGATTATATTGTTCACTTCAGTTTCTTGTGTTTTCCCACAACAACAACACTGTGGGAACTATAGATAAACTATAATCTCCATATGACAGTTGAGTCACATAAGGCCTAATTAGAGGTCCAGTGACTTGCCTATTGTCACGAATGACTGATCTGAAAGTCTTCTGAATCCAAGTCTGAAAGGTACTTTCCACTACTCATCTTGCCTGGGTAATACCTGACATCAGGTAGGTGTCAGCTGATGACAACGATGCTGCATCTGTGTGAGAAGGAACAGACCCAAGTTATTTGGCTCAATAATCCAATGGGAAGGTACTGCCAAGGAGAGTGGTATTGGTTTTTAGAAATTCACAGTGGCCAGAGCTTATGCTCAATTCCAGAACTGAGGTTGAGACCTCACTCAGGCAAGCTGGTGATGTTACTTAGTTTTTGCTTCCCTGGCTATGCAGGAAAATCTGGTTTTTCCTATTCATTACTCTGGATTCCAACTAATTCCTCAGATGTTGTCACATTAATTATTTAAATCTAGATAACTTCCCTCCCTAAAATAGCAATCTTTGATATTGATGTCTTTCACCCCATAAGCAGAGAAAAAGGTTAGATTCAAAGGAAGGGCAAAAAATTATAACACAAAATAAAAAACTAAAACTCATGTCTCCTGAGAAAACAATGCAAAAATCAATAGTCAAGGAAACTCCAATCAAACATCTGAAAGGAAGATTTTTTAGAAGAAAAATACAATCAATGTAAATACGAGAAGATATTAATCTTGAACATGCCAGAAAATCCTTATGGGCCATGTATAACTTTTTTGAAAATAAAAGGCACAGACTTTCACTTACATAATTCAATGTCCTCTCCTTTACCTCCACATTCTCAAGTTTAATGAATCAATAAATGTGCTCTTTCTCCACATAAATAAATATGAAAATCCAATTTATCATTGACTTTAAAACCATTGTTCCAGGACTGAGCACCTAGTATAGACCCACTGTCATTGGGCCTCACTGTTACTGTGAAACCCTTCCTTTTGTGTTGGATGTGATTGCTAATTTTGAATCTAATAATAGGTGTGTTCAGTTCTGAAAAAAATAATTAGGAGACACAAATGATTTTTTAAGTCAAAATCATCATTAAATCTATATTATTTGTTTGCATGAGTGCTACAGTTTGCATTAGATCCCCCACAAATTCATGTGTTGAAGTTCTAACCCCCAGTACCTCACAATGTGACCTTATTTATAAATAAGGTCATTGCAGATATAATTAATTAAATAGGATCAGATCATAGTGGAAGAGGACAGACCTCTAATGCAATATGACTAGTGTCCTAAAAAAGGAGAGATTTAAACACACATATGGAGAATGCCATGTGAACATAAAAGCAAAGGTTGTGGGGAGGTGTCTATAGGCAAAGGAACCAAAAAAGATGGACAGTAAACCACCAAAATCTAGGGGAGAGGTATAGAACATATTCTATCTCACAGGCTCAAAAGATACCAACACTAATGACACCTTGATCTCAGACCTCCTGCCTCCAGAATTCTGAGATAATAGATTTCAGTGTGTAAGCCAGTCAGTTTGTGGCAATTTCTTATGATAGCTCTGCTAGAAAACTACTAATAAGACACTCAGATTATTTCAGCAAAATGCTGCAGAGACTTACTGTTCCATTTCCCAGTTAAAGAAGCTATAAAAATATGTAGAAATAATAAGGTAATGTCCAAGTACTTTATTTTGTTTCAAGGCTGAGTGGATGATTCAAACATGTTAAGAGGAAAATAAATAAATTTCTAGGATACACTTATCCTTCCTATTGCATTAGGATATAATATAAGTTAATAGGTTAATGGAAAGCTAAAAGCTTTCTCCATCTTATCCTTCAAATCACCTTGGAGGACAGGGGAAGCTTTTCATAAGCAAAGAAACAAAACTATGTAGTTTTGAAGTCAGACTTTATGGCCTTCATGTCCTTAATCACCATAATCATTGACTTTTACAAATCACAGTGGAACTTACAAAAATTGTATCTACATCTAGCACCTGATAGACACACAATAACTGATAGCTATCAAGATGCCCATATCTGTCTTAGGAATGAATTGATGTTCTGACTAATCATGAGGATTGAGAGATAAAATTAGTTGATAAATCTACATATTCCTTAAGTGTCAATGTAGATGAGTGATGTCAACAAGATGATGAAGTAGGAGACGTCAACCTTCATCCTTGCAAAAACAAAAAACAAGTATAGACAGCTATCCACAAACCAAAATAGCCCAGAGGAGGCTCAAGAACCCATGGAAAAAGTCTGCAGCAACATAGTGGAGGAAAAAACAGGGAATATGCACATAGAAAGGATTGTTGGTGCGATCAGCATACTTGAGATACCAGTAGACTACTAGGAGCAAACAAAAGGTTGAAGCTATGAGAATCAGCTCCAGTGGCCTAATATGCAGAGGGCACCAATATCTCTTGCTACTGCAGTGTCCAACAGCTATTCCTGCTTGGGAACCCCAGAGAGGGAGACACAGTTGGACAGGTATCTTGAGTTGCTTCAGAAAAGAAGCTGTCACCTCGCCCAAACCCTAGCTGTGGCCACTACATAAGTGCTTGACTTCAGAAAGAGGCTTATTAGGCCCACCCATATCTCAGACAATGCAGCCATCACCATAGCAAGCTATTCACACTCTGGGCCTCAGAACTAACTCCTCACTACATGAGCCCATGCTCCAGGTGCTGGGTCAACTGCCATAGAGAGCTAGGCCTCGCCCCAACCTCACACGAACTCTACACACACCTGTGTTTTCATTCCCAGCTCCCCTGGAAACTTCACAAGCATCTATGGCAGGTGCCAGTGCCATTACTGCCCAGGATCCCAGAGCCATATTCCCTCCATGCATGCCCTCAGCTCCATAGGCACCACAAATCAGACATCAGTGCTACCGCCACTGCAAATACACTGACAACCCAGACCCCCTCAGCCACAACTCCCCCATTGGGAGAAAAAAAATCAGGAGGACATTAGCATCCATCACTACTGAAGACCACACAATACTCACTGCCACTGTGAGCATCACAGCACTGGCTGCTGAGGAGTTTTGCAATCTTCCTCAACACTGACCTCAACTGACAAAACTGCACAGAGACTACACAGCTGCACCCTCACTAGTGCCAGAAATGCTCTACCCCAATCAGCAAGAACCCTCACATCCCCTCTTTCCCATAAGGGAAGGTCTTTCAACAGTAAAACTAGCCAATAGAGTCTGAAAAATGTGACTGACTACTTCATATGTGCAGACATCAACATAAGGCATTGAGAAACATGAAAAAATCAAGGAGATATAACACTACCAAAAGAACACAATAATCTCCCAGTAGCTTACCCCTCAACCCAAAGAAATGAAAATATAAATGCCTGAAAAATAATTCAAATTACTTGTTTTAAGGAAACTCAGTGAGCATCAAGAAAATACAGAGAAACAATCCAATTAAATCAGGAAAACAATAAATGATCAAGCAACTAATTTAATAGTGAGATTGAAATTACTTTTAAAAAGTCAAACAAATTCTAGAGCTAAAATATGCAACAATTTGAAATGAAAAATGCAATAAAGAGCATCAACAGCAGAATTGGCCAAGCTGAAGAAAGAATCTATAAAACCAAAGACAGATTACTTGAAAATTTACAGCCAGGGGGGAAAAAGTAAAAAGAATGAAAATAAATAAAGAAAGCTTATGGGAAAGCATCAAAAGAACAAATTTTTGAGTCATAGGAGTTAAAGAAAAGAAAGACAAAGAGATGCAAATTTTATTTAAAGAAATATTAGCAGAAAACTTTGAAAATCTGAGAAAAGACATAAATATTCAAGTACAGGAAGGTCAAAGGTCTCTGACACAGTCAAACCAAACAAGATCATACCAAGATATATTATAATTAAATTGTTTAAAAATGAAAGACATTGAGGATCCTGAAATCAGCAATAGAAAAGAAGCAAATCATATATAAGTGTGTTTACTTAGGTAGCAGTGAATTTATGAGCAAAAACCTTATAGACCAGGAGAGAGTGAAATGATATACTTAAAGTGTGGAAGAAAAAACAAAAAAGCTGCTAATCAAGAATACTGTACCCAGCAAAGCTGTCCATCAAAAAATGAAAGAGAGATAAAGACTTTCCCAGACAAACAAAAGGTGAGCGAGTTCATCACCACCAGACCTGTTTTACAAGAAATACTAAAGAGAATTTCTCAAGATGAAAGAAAAGAATGCTAACAAGTAACACAAAAACATCTGAAAGTATAAAACTCACTGATAAAAGTAATCACAAATTCAGAATACTCTAATCCTATAATAGTGATGTATGAATCGCTTATATCTTTAGTAGGAAGCTTAAAAGCTAAAACTATTAAAATAATAATAGCTAAATTAATATGTTAAGGAATATACAATATAAAAATATGTAAATTGTGACATCAAAAACATAAAAAGTGGGAGGGGGTGGAGTAAAACTGTGGAATTATTTTGTGTGATCAAAGATAAGTTGTTATCAGTTTAAAATAACTTGTTATGAAATGCTTTACATAAACTTCATTGTAAACTCACAGCAAAAAACAATAGTAGATACAAAAAAGATAAAAAGCGAGGAATCAAACCATAACACTAGAGAGAATCACCTAATCACAAAGAAAAATGGCAAGAAACATAGGGAAAAAGATCTACAAAACAACCAGAAGACAATTAACAGAATGGCAGTAGTAAGTCCTTACATATCAATGATTACCTTAGATGTAAACAGAAATTTTTTCTAATCAAAAGACATAGATGGCTGAATGAAAACAAAATAAAACAAAACAAAACGGGACAAGATCCAACCATATGCTGCCGACAAGAGACTCACTTCACCTCTAAGGACACACATGGACTGAAAATGAAGGGACACAAAAAGATATGTCTTGCAAATGGAAACCAAAAGAGAGCAGGAATAGCTATAATTATATTAGATATACTTTAAATTAAAAACTATATAAAAAAGATACAGAATGTCATTATATAATGATAAAGGGGTCTATTCATAAAGAGACTATAACAATTATAAATATATATACACCCAACATCAAAGCAACTAAATATATGAAGCAAATATGAAAAATCCAAAGAGAGAGATGGCCTGCAATATAATTACAGCAGGGGTTTATAATACTTCACTTTCAGCAATTACAGACCATTCAAACAGAAAATCAATAAGGAAACATCAGATTTAAACTACATTTCAGACCAAATGGACCTAACAGATATGTACAGAACATTTTATCCAACAGCAGCAGATTACATATTCTTAACCACACACAGAACATTCTTCAGGATAGATTATACATTAGGCCACAAAACAAGCCTTAACAAATTTAAGAAGATTGAAATTATATTAAGTATCTTTTCTGACCACATGTTATAAAACTAGAAATCAACAGTAGAAGAAAATTAAGAAAATTCACAAATACATGTAAATTAAAAAACATGATCCTGAACAACCAATGGGTTAAAGAACAAATTGAAAGTGAAATTTAAAATATATTGAGACAAATAAAAATGGAAATACAATTAGTGAAAACTTATGGGATAAAGCAAAAGCAGTTCTAAGAGGGAGATATATAGCAATAAATGCCTACGTCAAAAAATGAGAAAGCTTTGTAAGGGTAAGATATTTATTTGCTAAGTGATTTTTAAATGTATAATTCTCATACAAGCCCTGGGATAGATATAAATTATATCCATTTCTCAGAGGAAAAACCGGAGAACTTAATCAACACATATAATGACCTAGAATTTCTAATTTGCAGAGTTGGAATTTTGAAATGATTATATATCATTATATACAAAAGTAAATAGAATTTCAGTTCTATTTTCTTTGTGTTCTGCCTCTTTTGTTTTTACTGGGCTGTAAATCCCGTGAGAAAAGAGGTTCACGATTTTGTTCCTGACACTTAACACAGTACCTAGCACGTAGTACTCACTCAAAAAGTTACAAATTAATGAATGAATGAGTTTTCATTGCTCAAATTTGTTTAGACTGCAGGCACATGGGCAACATTTACCTAATGGTTGATATATATGTCTTCATAGCTATCGACATTTACCTAAGGATTTTACAGCATCCTTGGGAATAGAGTAAGACAAAATGGGCTAAATTTGAGGCAGGAAAAAATCTGTTATCACTCATATAAAGGAATATTGAATTACTTTTTAAAAATGTAACTTAAAAACTAACCATGATATTGGAAGGCTGTAACTTTTTACCACACTTTTTGGTGTGACATATCCTATTACATATGTAAATTTTTAAAATCGGTATATTTAGAGATGTTCTTTCCTAGAATTTAATCTCCTTTTTTATAATGGACATAATTTGTAGTCATATATTTAAATTACACTTAAAGAAAGCTATTTTGTAATGTGAAGAAGATACTTCTGTACCTCTGCTTGGCCGTCTGTACTGTAATATAATGAATAAAACATACTGAGGCACAGAATTACTCTCAGGATTAGAAAGTGTCCATTTTCTTAACCTCCTCCTAGTTTGTTTTTTATTGGTTAATGTTAACCAGACAGCTATTCTTTGTCCTCTTCTAAGTCTTCAGACTTTCCCTGGGGTTTCTCAGACGTTTGGGTGGCATTGGCTCTGCTAATTCCAAACAATTCTGCTAACAATCCACTCTGCTAATTCCAAAATATTTCTACATCCTTTATTTTCAACATTTTACTAGACATTGTACCTGGATGTCCCAACCCAAATTGAACTTAGGGTGTTCAAGACACAAGTCACTGTTTCTCTCCTCTTCTACCTCTTCTCCCATCACAGAACACAGTGTTACTGCTTATACATTTTCTAGTTATCAGAGTCATTCCTCCTTTTAATTCATTCTCAACATAAAATCAAAACCAAATCCCATCAGTGTTATTTCCAAAGTATCCTCTGAAACTAGCTCCCCTTTCTGTTCCCATACCCAGGCTTTCATTTCTCTTTCTCACCACCATCTTTTTGCACAACTAGGTATCGGTTCCTCCCATTCCAGTCCATTGCCCACCCTCCAGTCCCAGTTTTCTAACTATAAATAAAATCTCATTTTATCCACTTAAAAACTTAGCCTGTTCCTTAATTGTTTCTCACAGTTCAATGCCCCATTTGTAGCATACAAGGATCCAACCTAGTTTTTCAGTCTCGTTTCCTGCCACATGCTTCATGCACATGTTTTTGTAGTCAATTTGAATTGTTAAAATCATCTCCAATATAAGCTGAGTCCTTTTTGATTCTCTGCTTATGCACATACAATTCCCTGTGTCTGAAATTCCTTTCGTTGCCTCACTGTCTGGTAAAAACCAGCTTATCCTTTATAAGCCAGATCAATATTATCTGCTCTGTGAAATTTTTATAGTTTTCCACTGGAAGGACCAACCTTTGTCATTTTTTTTTCTGTGATTTCATCGTACTTTGTTTATTCTCCAAACTGTAGTCAGTAGAACCTTTTTAAAACATAACTAGGATTATATCATATTCCTGTTGAATACCATTCAAGGGCTTCTTATTCTACTGAGGATAAAACCTAAACTCTTTTTCCTGCAGAGCTTCTCTTAGAACCAGGTGGTGAGGCTTCAGCGTGGTGTCCCAGCCCTCAGCATATCAACACCACACCCATAATACATATATTAAAGAAGACAGTGGGTACCTCTTGATGCCCGTCACCGAGCCACTTGGGATCCAGTGCTCAGTGATGGCATAGCACAATATAGAGAACAGCAAACCATAACTCTGGGGGCCAGATCCAGCTCACCTATTTCTGCAATAAACATTTTGGAACACAGCTATGACCATTCATTTAAATGTAGTCTATAGCTAGTTTTGCGTTACAGTGACAGAGTTAAGTAGCTGTTACAAATCTTATGGCCCAGAAAGCCAAAAATATTTGGCCCTTTACAGAAAAATTCACCAGCCCCTGATGTAGCCTGTAACCCCAAATATCTGCTCTTGTGACTACCTATATTCAGATGCCAGAAAAACACTTCTCAGCATCTATTTACCTTTGTCTTCAAAGCCAAGGCTACTTTTTGTCCAACTGGTGCAAAAGTTAGCAGGGTGTGCCACTACTAACAGCAGAGATTGACACTGCTTTGGAGGCTAGGGAGGATTTGAGTGCTTTAGATGTAAGAAAGACACATTAGTTGTCAAATCGTTCCTCTCAGAAAATATGGATGCAGTAGATACTTACATAATAAATATAATTTCCCCAAAGTGCTAAAAGTGTCTATTTTCTTACTTCTCTTCATGTTCTCATTGTGGTTCCAGAAATACTTACAATTTAACAAATTATATGTAACTATTGCACATACCGGCTAAGAAACATTTTGTAATATTTAAAAAAATTTTAGTTTTAAATTTATATATAAGTGGGTCTAGATATGTGAAGCATGGTCTTAATTCTTTACCCTCACAACTATTCAACAATGAGCACCAGAATTGTATTATATTTATAAAATACAACATAGACCTATTATAAAACTGAAATGAACATTATTTTATATTTATATAAAAGTTAACAAAATTTTTTAAATAATTTTTATATGAATGTAGTATGAGTAGTACTTTTCCTTTTATTACAATAGGTAATTTTGACTATTTTAGAAAAGCAGCTATTTAGGAAATTATACAAATAAGTTTAATTTTTTTCAACTTTTAAAATTTGCTTTCATTTGCATTTTGATGACATTTAAATTCTATACAATTTGAAAACAATTAAATTTTATTTTTTTAATCCTTTAGATCATTCCTGCCAATAAGATGTGAATTATGTGACTGTTTCTATTATATAAACTAAGTGATTGTGCTAAAATTAAAGCATGGAAAATAAATTCTAAGAAGTAATAATATATACTAGTTCATAAACTATACATTTTTATTATATTATGGATACAAGATCACTGACTCAATAACAGAACATAGAAAAATAAGCAATGATAACTAAATTCAATCAACTTTAATATTTTGCTAATTTTAATCATACAAATCTAATAGTTTTATGTGTATTTTAAAATCTTGTTATGATGAAGGCCTGTCTGTCAAAGCAGAGGAGAACATATTTCAGTCAACAGTTTCTGAGCTCTTTTGATGTATAGCATATGGTGTTCATTTGTACTCGTGCCCCATGCCCAACATAGGAAGCATATAATACATATTTGTTGAATAAATGCTTATTTATAAAGTGAATAGTGCATTGTAATTTATATATGGCTATGAATTTCTCTTTGTTGACAATAAGTACTTATTTTAATGAATAATTCTGAAAAATACTCTTGAATGAATGACTGAAAATACTTCTTGAATGAATGAATGAATGGATAAATGATTGAACAAATTTATCAATTTGTAAGGAGTATATTCCCAATTCAATTAATGGAAGAATTTAGACTTTGAGTTAATTCTTTAAGTACGTTAGTTTTTCCAAGTGCTGAATTTTGGGATCACCCTCTCCCATTGCTATGTATATTTTGGAGTTAATTTGTGGAAGTGTGTGTAACTTGTCCACTGACAATCATATTATTATTTTATTATTGTTGTGTCTCAGTCACCAGCTCAGAACACACAATTTGCCAAGAACATGTTCAAAGCAGATGGATCTGAAATCTGTGAAGCTTTTATTATTTTCATTAGCACTTGTTAC
>JAQIFY010001651.1:0-13992 GCA_028533085.1 Varecia variegata | reverse complement strand
CACAGGGGTTGCACTAGTTTGCAGTCCCACCAGCAGTGTATAAGTGTTCCTGTCTCTCCACATCCGTGCCAACATTTATTGTTTTGGGACTTTTTGATGAAGGCCATTCTCACTGGAGTTAAGTGATATCTCATTGTGGTTTTGATTTGCATTTCCCTGATGATTAGAGATGTTGAGCATTTTTTTCATATGTTCGTTAGCCATTCTTCTATCTTCTTTTGAAAAATTTCTATTCATGTACTTTGCCCACTTTTTGATATGGTTGTTTGATTTTTTCTTGCTGATTTTCCTGATTTCTAAATAGATTCTAGTTATCAGCTCTTTATCGGATGTGTAGCATGTGGAATATTTTCCCATTCTGTAGGCTGTCTGTTTGCTCTCATGACTGTTTCTTAAAAGCATAGCATGCTCGTGGATCGGAAGAATCAACATTGTTAAAATGTCTATACTACCCAAAGTAATTTACAGATTCAATACAATCTCTATTAAATTAGCAACATCATTTTTCATAGATATAGAAAAAATAATTTTATGCTTTGTATGGAACCAGAGAAATCCCCATTTAGCAAAAGCAATTTTAGGCAATAAGAACAAAATTGGAGGTATTAATTTATCAGACTTCCAACTATACTACAAGGCTGTGCTTATTAAAACTTCATGGTATTGACACACGTGCAGGGACATAGACCAGTGGAACAGAACAGAAAATACAGATATAAAACCATACTCATATAGCCACCTAATCTTTGACAAAGCAGACAAAAACATACTCTGGGGGAAGGATTCCTTATTCAATAAATGGTGCTGGGAAAACTGGATAGCCACATGTAGAAGACTGAAACAGGTCCCACACCTTTCACCTCTCACAAAAATCAAATCACGGTGGATAACAGACTTAAACCTTAGGTGTCAAACTCTTAGAATTCTAGAAGAAAATGTGGGATAGACTCTTATAGACATTGGCCTAGGCAAAAAATTTATGAAGAAGACCCCTAAGGCAATCACAGCAACAACAAAAATAAATAAATGGGACCTGATTAAATTAAAAGGTTCTGCACAGCCAAAGAAACGGTGCTTGATTTTTAACTTCTTTATGCATTGTATCTTGTATGAGGTGTCAAGAAATATGGGGAGAGATAGACAAATAGAATAGGTAGTATGTGCCTCTTCCATGGAAAGGAACCAGAATAGTAAGCAAATTCTCACGTTTTGAACAGATCATCTAGGAGAGAATTCTATGATTCACCAAGGAAGCAACAGGAAGCAGCACAGGTGGGTAAGGAGATAATTCAGGGCAACTTGCCTGGCTGAGGACAGGCTAAGAGCTGGAAGAAGCTCCTAGATATGGGGAAGCAGTGAGAGAGTAGCCTCCAGGGAACTTGCTAAAATGAGCTTTTGCTATCACGGTTACCAAAGAACTCCCTCACTCATGCAGGTCTTGGGCCTACCATAGGGAGCTACTTGGAGATTGAACAGAGACATTGTTTCAGAAAGGGAACCCACATGGAGTACCACAGACATCCAAGCCTAGAGCAGTTTGAGCCAGGTTCCATTCTGAGAGCCTAGATGCTGGAGAACTGCAGGTCCTCCTGCAGCCACTACATGCCTCCGAGGAGAGATAGAGGAGCCTGGATGCTCAGATGCACTCCTAGGAAGGTCCCCACCACTCTACTGTGGGCTGCTGTTGAGACTGAGATGTGACAGGACAGCATTTTCCATCGTTTCTCAAACATGCTGTTTCCCTAGGTGGGACCCGAGCCTTTCTGGTCTCAGGTCCAAGGGTGCCATTTTGAAAGTTTGACACTGGGCTGTTCTCAGGTCCAAGGGTGCCATTTTGAAAGTTTGACACTGGGCTGTTCTCCACCCTTGACCAAGATGCAGCCCCCACCTACCTGGAGAGGGACAGGGAAACCAGGCTTTCCAGCACACATCTGGGATGATGTCCACCATCCTGCAGCCAGCTGCTGTGAGATGATGTCTTGAGTGAACTTCACTTCCTACAATTTTGTGCCAGCTCAGCCTGCCTGAGAAGGGCCCCATCCTGTCTGGTCACAGGCACAAAGTACCCTCTGAGTGTTTAAAGCCAAACAGTGCCCTGCCCTTGGGCTGAGATTGGGCTGACACAGCTTCCGCCCCACCCAGCTGAAGAGGGAAAGGGAAGCCCAAGCTCTCCTATCTACACATAGGACAATTTCCACCGCCCTGCTAAATGCTGCTATAAGACTTAGGCACAAGCAGGTGGCACTCACCACAGCATCTTACTCATGCTGTTTGACTGAAAGGGGTCCCATCCTCCCTGGTCACGTGCCCAAGGTGGAAGCTTGCGAATTTAAATCTGGGCAGGGCCCTACCCTCAGGCTGAGTTTGGGCTCACAGAGTTGTAGCCCCACCCATCTGTGGAGGGACAGAGGAGCCCAAGCTCTCCTACACACACTCAGGACACTTCCCACTGCCTTTCAATGACTGCTCTGGACTGAGATGCAAGCAGACCACACTCCCAATAGTTTCTCACCCATGCTGCTTGCCTAAAAGTGGTCTTGCCCTATTGATTGCAAGCCCACAGCCAGCAACATTTTGAGAGGCTAACATTGGGTCCCACCCTGTTCAAGGTGATATGGCTGTAGCCACCACCCAGAAGGAAGGAAACAAGGGAGACCAAGCTCTCCTAAGCTCACATCAGATGATACCCACTCTTCTGTTACAGACAGCTGTGGGACTGTGGACTAGATTTCCTAGTCCATTGCAGCTACCAGTAACACCAACATGGATCAATTTGGTCCTAGTGGGTGGCTCCACCACCACTACTACAACCTCCCACATCTTACCAGCTGCTCAGAGGCCTGAGAAGCTGTCCACACACTTGTCCCTCTGCTTTACCTATTAGATTCTGATCAAGCCACCTGAAGGACCAAGATTGGCCCCCAGGAACACACTAACATTGCTGTCAGTGTAATCTGCTCTGAGTCCTAAAATCAGGTACACTTGGCCCTCTCTTCCACAACTGAGGTTCAAAGACTAGTTTGGCATTCAGGTACCCTGCAAAATTTAACCATAACTTCAACTAAAATATCTGTTCCCCAATTCACCAAGGAAATCACAGATACAACTGACCCTGTGTACTGCCTAAGAAAGTATACAAAGACCATGCTACTGCAGGCACCCACAATCAAAACCAAAATGTCCCATTCAACTATATATATATATATATATATATATATATATATATATATACACACACATATATATATATATCACTTCAGGAAAAAATTCTCCCCTTGAAAAGTAATTTCAAAAAATCAGAACAATTGACTGCTACATGAGATGCACAAATATCAATGAAAGGACACAGGAAACATAACAAAGCAAGAAAATATAGCACTGACAAAGGACCACAACAATTGTCTAGCAATGCATTCATCAAAATGAATTCTCATAATGCAGATAAAGAATTATAAATATTGATTTTACAGAAGTCCAATGAGATTCAAGAAAATATGAAAACTAATACAAATAAATCAGAAATTCAATTCAGGATATGAATGGGAAATTTACCAAGGAGATAGCTATCTTTAAAAAACAAACAAACAAAAATACTGGAGTCGAAAATACAAAACACATGCAAAAGCTTCGAAAACAGACTATACTGAGCTGAAGAAAGAATCTCAGAACTACAAGACAGGTCTTTTAAAATAATGCAGTCAGACAAAAATAAGGAAAAAAGAATGAAAAAGAATGATCAAAGCCTTTGAGACACCTGGGACTGCATAAACTGATTGAACTATGAATTATCAGTATTCCTGGGGGACAGAAAATCAATGAAAAAATTTTTAGGACTAGCAAGAGAGTTAGACACTCAGATAAAAGAGGCCAAATGATCCCCAGGCACATACACTGCAAAAAAGGGTTTCACCATGGCATGTTATAATCACAATGGCTAAAGTCAAAGTAAAAGAAAGAATTTTAAAATTAGCAAGAGAACAGCATCTAGTCACCTATAAAGTAAACCCCATCAAACTAAGAGTGGACCTCTCAACAGAAACATTAGGCCAGAAGAGACTAGGATGGCATTTTTAAAGTGCTGAAAGAAAAGATCTATCAGCCAATAATTGTATATCCTGCCAGAATAAGCTTCATAAATGAATGAGAAATAAAGTATTTCCCAGAGAAGCAAATTCTGGGAGAATTAATCATCACTAGAACAGCCCTACAGGAAATCCTTAAATAAGTTTTAAACATGGAAAGAAAAAGTCAATATTTAACATCACACACACACACAAAAAAAAAAACAGAAAAACATAATTCTCACAGGTCTTACAGAACTATCTCACAAAGGAGAAATGGAAAGGAATTAAATGACAACATGATTGTAGTTCAAAAAACCACAGAGACATAAAGACAGAGAAAAAGAATTTCTAAAACAACCAGGAATCACCTAAAATATAACAATAACAAAGCCTCACATGTATATATTAACACTGAAAGTAAATAGATTAAATGTCTCACTTAAAAGTTATAGATTGGCAGAATGGATTAAAAACCCCATCCAAATATACGCTGTTTACAAGAAAATCACCTCACTGATAAAGACACATAGACTGCTATGAAGTAAAGGGATGGAAAAAGATATTCCACACAAACAGAAAGCAACAGTGAGCAAAAATAGCCATACTTGTATCAGATGAAACAGACTTTAAATCAAAAACAGTTAAAAAAAGATGAAGAAGATGATTATATAATGATAGAGGAATCAAATCAGCAAGGGAATATAATGAACCTAAATACATATGCACCCAACATTGGAACACCCAGATTCACAAAACAAATGTTACTCAGCCTAAAGAATGAGATAGACTGCAACACAATAATAGTAGAGGACTTCAACAACACCTTCACAGCACTAGACAGATCATCAAGACAGAAAATCAACAAAGAAATATTGAACTTAAATTAGACTTTAGACCATATGGACTTAAAAGACATTTACAGAACATTCCACACAACAACTACAGGATATACATTCTTTTCATCAGCACTTTGAACATTCTCCAAGATAGACCGTATTTTATGCCATCAAACAAGTCTTAATAAATTCAAAAAAATCAAAATATTAGCAATTGTGAATTGTGCTGCTATAAACATTCGGCTGCAGGTGTCTTTATTGTAGAATGACTTATGTTCTTCTGGGTAGATGCCCAATAATGGGATTGCTGTTTGGGGAATGGACACGCTTGAGGCTCGGACTCGGGGGATTGGGAGGGACATGGGCAATATATCTATGCAGAACTTTTGTACCCCCATAATAAGCTGAAATAAAAATAAAATAAAATAAAATAAAATAAAATATTAGCTATTTAAAAAAAAAAATCAAAATATTATGAACCATCTTTTCATACAACAGTGGATTAAAACTAGAAATCAATACAAACATAAACATCAGAAACTACACAAACACATAAAAATTAAACAACATTCATCATTGGATCAAGGAAGAAATGAAGAAGGAAATTAAAAAAAAAATTTGAAACAAATAAAAATGAAAACACAGCATACCCAAACCTGTGGGATACAGAAAAAGCAGTGCTAAGAGAAAAATTTATAGCATTAAATGCCTACATCTAAAAAGTAGAAAAATCACAAATTATAAACCTAACATTGTACCTCAAGGAAGCAGAAAAGTCAGAATAAAATAATGTCTTTTGCAGCAATTTGGATAGAACTGGAGGCCATTATCCTAAGTAAAGTGACTCAGAAACAAAAATAAATGCCACATGTTCTTACTTGTAAGTGGAAGTTAAACTATTGCCACACAAGGGCACACAGAGTGGTATAATGGACATTGGAGACTCACACGGGGGTGGGGGAGGAAGAGTGAGATGAATACTTACCTATGGTGTACAATGTACACTACTCAGGTGATGAGTACATCAAAAGTCCATACTCTACCACTGTACAATATATTATTGATATATATATATATATGTATATTCCTATAATGTAATTTAACTTGTTCCCCATAGATCTATTAAAATAAATAAACAAATCAAACCAAAACAAAAAAAGTGCTTGATACCTATGAAGGAGTAAATAAACACATAGTGAATTGAGTCAAATAGGTGGCTATCAGAAATGAAGCCTGTAAAATTGACAATGGTTTGGTGATACTATAATCACACTTCTGAAAACAAAGAGCTCCTGAGAATGAGAATGGGACTGTATGCATGGGAGAATAAAGTCATCAATTTAGCAGTTGATAAATACACAAGCTTTTCTAAAGGTACTAAGTGATTCCCCCATGCAGCCTTCTGATAAAAGGAGAAATTGAATAGTTTGAAACCCATGGATGGTGTACTGAAAAGTGCCCTAAAATTCTGACTCCTAAAATTTCAGTCTTAGGCACTGTCAATCTTAATAATAATAATAGTAATAATAATAGTAATAGACTTAGTCATACCCATTAGACAGAGAAGAAATAAAGCAATCTTAAAGCTGTCAATATTTTTATGTATGATTCACTTTTTCCTATTATGGGAAAGTAAGGAAAGGGATGTACAATTCTCCAACCAAAATATGTGAAGAATTCATATGGTGTAGTAGAAGCTTGAATTAATGTTTACATTATTTGCCACCAAAGCACTAGGGAAAAATAACGTATTTTTCTGGGTTAGATGCTAGAAATAGTTGTATCTGCTGTTAATACAGGTATGTTTTCTACTATAATTCACATAAAGTTATGCTAATAAATGCTTTATAATTTAACATATATTTTGAAGAATTGTCTCAGTGGTCCATGCATAATATTGTTGTGGTTGTGATGAATTTTGTTCTTATTGCTCTTGTTGCTATTTTTGTTGCATTCATTCCCAGTTTTTGCAAGAACTTTAACCTGTAAATAGATGAACTGACCTAGTTACAGAGACATAATACATTTATTTATTTATTCATTTATTTATTTATTATATTTTATTTTTATTTCAGCATATTGTGGGGGTAAAAAAGTTTAGGTTACATATATTTCCCTTACCCCCCCACCCCCCGAGTCAGAGCTTCAAATGTGCCCATCCCCTAGACAGTGTGCATTGCTCTCACTATGTATGTATACACCCATCCCCTCCCCCACCCACATCTACCCGACACCCAATCAATGATATTCCTAAATGTGCTCTTAGGTGATGATCAGTGAAACCATTAGTGGATTAATAAAATGTGGTATATGTATACCATGGAGTACTACTCATCTATAAGAAACAATGGTGATATAGCACCTCATGTATTTTCCTGGAAAGAGTTGGAACCCATTCCTCTAAGTGAAGTATCCCAAGAATGGAAAAATAAGCACCACATGTACTCACCATCAAATTGGTTTCACTGATCAGAGACATAATATATTTAGAGAGATGAGACCTATATACATAGAAAGGTAACATGAGATAAATTTCCCAGTTCATTGTGACAAAGTTCAATGACCAAAGGTCGTGATTCCAGTAATTCCATACTTGAATTCAAATTAAATATAAATGGATTAAGTCAATATTGAGTACGTTCATTTCTAAATGCCATCACTGGGTGTGTCACAACATGGCTTATACAAGAATATCTGGGAGTTTTGTAATCAAGTATATACCAATAAAATAAATACACTGCAACCATTGAAATGGCCAGATTGATTGTACAAAGGCCCAGCTGTGTTGACACTATTTACTGATTTAGAGATGACCTAGTAGGCCCAGTTATTTGTAGAAGCCAGCTATTTTCTTCCCCGTTTAACTACTCCCTCCTTAATTAATGCAGTTATACTTTCTCTTCATTCATTTATTCAACAGATATTAATTCAGTGCTTACTGCAGGCCAGGCACTGTCCTAGGTTCTGGGGACTTAAGAGAGAAAAGAACAATACAGTTCTTTTTCTCATTGAGCACCAAATCTCATGGGTCAGGAAGATAATTTGTAGCTAAATATGAAAGTATGTACTGATAGACTGGAAGTGGGGGCTAAGGAAGTGTGAGAAGTCATGGATGATACCACGTTTCTGACTTGGGCAAATGGGCAGGTGGTACCATTCATTGAGTAATTTGGAGAAAGAACAGGCTTTTTTGTTGTTCTTGCTTTGGTATTATTATGACTTAACAAGAGAAAAGTTATAAATTCCTTTTATTTATTTTTGTTGCTACTCTGATTGCTTTAGGGGTATTCTTCATAAATTCTTTGCTTAGGCTGATGTCTATAAGAGTTTTCCTAACATTTTCTTCTAGAATTTTTAAGGTTTCATGCCTTAAGTTTAAGTGTGTTATCCATCGTGAGTTGATTTTTGTGAGAGGTGAAAAGTGAGAGGTGGGGATCCAGTTTCAATGTTCTGCATGTGATTATCCAGTTTTCCCAGTATCATTTATTGAATAGGAATTGTTTCCCCCAGTGCATGTTTTTGTCTGCCTTGTCAAAGATCAGATAGCTATATAAGGATGGTTTTATAATATCTGTGTTCTCAGTCCTTTTCCAAAGGTCTATATCTCTGTTCTTGTGCCAGTACCATGCTGTTTTAGTTACTATAGCCTTGTAGTAAAGCTTGAAGTCTGGTGGACTGATGCTTCCCAATTTGTTCTTTTACACAGCCAAGGAAACTATCATTAGAGTGAATAGACAACCTATAGAATGGGAGAAAATATTTGCATGTGACACATCTGATAAAGAGCTTATAGCAAGAATCTTTATAGAACTTAAGAAAATTAACAAGAAAATAATCAAACAACCCCATCAAAAAGTGGGCAAAGCGCATGAACCAAAACTTTTCAAAAGAAGACAGAATAGTATCCAGCAAACATATAAAAAAGTGCTCAGCACTTCTGAGCATTAGGGAAATGCAAATCAAAACCACAATGAGATTATCACCTAACTCCAGTGCGAATGGCCTTTATCAAAAAGTCCCAAAACAACAAATGCTGGCGTGGATGTGGAGAGATAGGAACACTCATACACTGCTGGTGGGACTGCAAACTATTTTTGTTTTCATTGATATCCTAAAATATTTTTGGGATATGTTAGTTTTCACTTTTCTATTCAATTCCATTAATCTTATTTATGATCCATATTCTGAATTCCACTTCTGACATTTCAATAATTTCCTTTTGGTTATGGTCCATTGCTGTGACTCTATTATGATCTTTTAGGGGTGTTGAACTAGCTTTTTTTTTTCATTTTGCCAGAGTTCTTTTGCTCATTTCTTCTCATCTGAAACCTCTTCTCTTAGCTCAGGGAAGACAAGTTTTTGGTGCACCTGTTGTCCTTTGCTGTGAACTCTTTGGCTTAGTGAGAAGGAGATTTCCCTAGATGGAGTTTTGTGCCATATTCTGAATAACTGAGTCAGCATGAGAGGGGCAGATGCAGAGAGAGCCTGTAATGCACCTGTTCTGCTTTGCTCCATTACCCTGTGATTGTCACAGGCCAAGCCAGTGCTGAATGATCTCTGTGAAGGGTGGTGGGTTGTTCCCAGACCACTGTTGTAAGCACAGTTGGGGTGCTGTGTGAGTCCCTCTCCAAGGAGGATGGCATTGGGGAGACTGCTCTGCATGTGTCTCCCTGCAGTGGTGGTAGTAGCAGCTGGGCAAGGCTATCTAGAAAGTGGTCATGGTTGCCAGGGCTGTGAGCATTCACTCCACCTGGGTCCAGGTGTGATGGTGGCTTGTATCTGCAGGTACCTGGTAGAGCATTGGACCTTAAGAGAGTTTCCCACTAGGCTGTGAGTGGTCGCTTCTTGGTCAGAGACATGGAGTCTTGCAGCATCAGCACAGAAGCCTCTGGAGTGGTGTAATGGGGCTGGTTACCAGGTGGCCGGGGCTCTCCTCCTGCCCAGAACCACCCGAGGCAGTTGCTACAGGACTTCTATGGTGGTGTCTATGGTCCCTGTTCTGCTCAACTCCCCTGTGAAAGGGAGGAATGCTTGACTCACAGTCACAGGAGCTCAAGAGCATCTGCTCTCCCTGGTCCCTCCCTGTCCTGGCTGGGGTGATGCAGATGTGGCCGCCACAAAGCCTAGCCCTGTGTATACCAGACACTCTGAAACCGAAAGCTCATAATGGTGTCAGCTTCAGTGACCCGGGAGCAAAGGTCACTGAGTTGCTACTGTGTCCACCATCTACTGCAATGTTACTACACAGACTCTGAGTAGCTCCCTGCTCAGTTCAAACGTCTGCAGTGGTGTTAGGGACCACTTCACAGCTCAGGCTACCGTGTCCATGTGGCAAGTGTGGAGTCCCAGGGTTCTCTGCTCCTTCCAGGGTTCTCTGCTCCTTCCTATCCTTCCCCACATGTGGATGCCTCCCACAGTTTCCTTTTGATCTTGTCAAGTGAATCACCCCATCACCTTTCCCTTCACTGAGTGTTCCCCATCACTTCTCCAGTGTGTCGTAATGCTCCATCCATGAAGGCCCATCCATTGGTGAGTATCCACCTGCAACTTTTAGTCCTCTCTTTGACAGTGGACATGCAGGCTACTTCTAGTATGTCATGTTGCCTCCCTCTCTCTCTCTCTCTCTCTCTCTCTCTGAATGTTTAAATACTACCTGAAAATTTTTGTCCTTTGTCTAGGAAATTAGTATGTTAAGATTTCTTTTGATTGCTGGCTTGTTGGAAACATTTCGGTCATCTTAGCTTGTGCTTTTTATTTGTTTTAATGTTTTATTATTTATCTTCCTTTTTGTATTGTGATGGCTTAAAAATTCCTTAAATTTCACTTTTTCTCTACTGTTGGAGCTTTTGGAAGTTACATAGTCTACTTATATGTATTCAGCAATTGCCTTTTATATATTAATATTCACACTTAAATTCTCTAAAGTTTATCAACCTTACCACTTTACTCTGAAAAAAATAAGAGGTCTATAGAATATGTTAATCACAGGCTCCCTTTCCTGTCTTTTTGTTTTGTTTATTGACTTTTTAATTAATTGTTTTCTTGTACTTTAATTCTATATTTTAAATTCCTCAAATTAAAGAGTATACTTACTGTTTTAGGCAGTCAGTATTCATCACAATTTACCTACACATTTAATGATTTATTTTCTCAATTAATTTTTCCTTTCCATTTCAATTTCTTTCCTTCCTCCCTATCTTCCACTAGAAATACAAAATGTTATTTTACTAGCTTGAAAAATGTAGATTCTTTTTTAAAATTTTAGAGGTTGCCCCTGACTTATGAAGGTGCGTGCTTATATTTATTTACCTCATAATTATCTTAACCTTGCCAATAGGTACATCTTCCTTCCATAACTTGTCATTCTCTCTCTTTCCTCTAACTCTGGCACCTAACAAAATATCATGCACATAATAGAGGTTCAGTATTTGTTGGAATCATGTTTAAATGGTAGAAATTATTTTTGTGCAGTATCTCTGATAATGTCTGAATAAGTGCTTGGCAAATGAACTACGTACAGTTTGGAATGAAAAAGTACAATGAAAAGAGAGAATTAGAGAATCATCAAATATTTATTAGAAATTCTAGTATCTTTGCATTGCAGTCCAGGCATCTTTGTTAACCTAGACATACAGTGTAATCTCTATTCTATTGCCTATCCACATGGCACAATTGTTAGCATTTTGAGTGTATTGAATTGGATACCTAATGGTTAAAAAAGCCAATAAAGGCAAGCACATCATGATTTCAGACACAGGCATAGTCTAAAGCAGCAGGGGGAAAATACTTTCCAGGGAATTTAATCAGTGTTCTCTGCTCATGTAATGAAATCCAGCTGAATAGTTCTTTGAAAATTTCTGAAAAGACTGGATTAAATACTATCAATGGAGAATATGAAAGATCCCCATAAGAAGATCTCAGTTAAAAGTTAAAGAAAGTTGGGAAGGATAGCTTATTGAATGCTCAGAAATCTGGACTGAAATCCAAGGATATTATGATCTCTCTCTCTCCCTTCTCTCTCCCTCTGTATCTCTATTTCTATCTCTTTCTCACTCCTGGGTTTTTGCACTTGTAGCTTTTAAAAGGTAACTAATAATATTTGTTTTATATCCATGCTATGGAAAGATTAATATAAATAAGTTATATTCAGTTATAAAAAGTGCTTTCTGAGCTCTGAAGGATTGATTCGCACCCCTCCTTACCTCCAAGATACATTTTACATTGTGACCTCCTACCTAGTCAAAATGAAGACTAACATTCCCTGCAGCCCAGCAGCAGGAAACTTGCCAAGGTAGCAAAGCCCCCCCGTTGAGGGGCATTCATGTGGCCTTGTCATTGCCCTTCCCTTAGAAAACTACAATTTTCCTTGGGCCAGTTCATGTGGCAGCAGAAGGAAAGCATTACCATAATTTTTATCTTATAGTCTTAGAAAAAATAATACATGTTTTATATTTGTATGGATAACTTTATAATGCTGCCTTACTAGAGAAAGCATAATTCAAATGCTTTTGAGTCACCTTGTAGTCATATGCTTACTGTGCTTCTCCCTCTCTATTTCCTTGTTCCATTCATTTATTCATTCTCTCTGTCTCTATTTCTCGCCTTCTTTCTCTTCTTCTCTTTGCTTCTATTTCCTTTCTTTTTTTATGTATATTATTTTTTTCATAATAACAAATATATAAATATTATCATTTATTGCTGCTTCAATTATGTTAACCACCACATTAACAAAAATTTACATAGATGGTATTACTAAATTGTTAAAAGAATTCTAGGAAGAAAATATTACTGCCATCATTCCTGATTTGAAAATATGGGAAATGAAGTTCAGAAAGGCTAAGTAACTTGAAAGCTATAAGCAAGTCATCAAACTCAGGCATGTGCGACTGAAAAGTCCTTGCTCTCAAGGTTGAGACATCTACCCTTGATCTCTGAATGTTTATTCTACAATATGCTATTTTGTTATGCAGGTAGCACTTTAAGTGCCAACTGGTTTTAGACACTATTAATGCCAATATGCCAACTACATTTTCTATTTAATGTTTGTAAGATCTCCTACAAATGGCCCCATTATTTTAGGCATCTCATGTAACTGTTTGAAAGATAATAAAAAAGCTGATTTCAGCATATGCGTATTTGTAAAGAATGTTATTCTTTCATTATGTGTCTATCAGCTACAACAAATTATTTATGATGTTACTTGTGTTAAAATTTTCATATAATAAATGTGTTACACCATAGTAATGGAGGGAAGAACAAAAACCACATGATCATCTCAATAGATACAGAAAAAATAATTTGACAAAATTAAATATCCTTTTATGATAAAAACTCTCAATAAATTAAGCATAGAAGGAATACACCTCAATATTATGTAGGAAATATATGAAAAGTCCACAGCTAACGTCACACTCAAAAAAAAAAGTTTGATAGCTTTTGCTCTAAGATCAGGAAGAAGACAAGAATGTCCACTTTCACTAATTCTATTCAACATAATACTGGAAGTTCTATCCAGAACACTTAGATAGAAATAAAACGTGTCCAAATAGAAAAAAAAAAAAAGTGAAATTGCCTCTGTTTGCTCATTGCATGATTATATATATATATATATATATATATGGAAAATCCTAAAGATTTTCCAAAAAACTCTTATAACTGATAAACAAATTCAGTGAATTTATGGGATACAAAATCAACACGCAAATATTAGTAGCATTTCTTTACACTAACAATGAACTATCTGAAAAACGCATTGAAAAAGGAATTGCATTCACAATAGCATCAAAATTACTTAGAAGTAAATTTAACCATGGAGGTGAAAGATCTGTATACTAAAAATTATAAAATATTGATGGAAAAATTTTAGACTACACAAATAAATGGAAAGACATCTCACTTTCATTGAATGGAAGAATTAATATTGTTAAAATATCTATACTACTCAAAGCAATCTACAAATTCAATACAATCCCTATCAAAAGTCCAATGTCATTTTCACAGAAACAAACAAAAAAATCTTAAAATTCAAATGGAAGTACAAAGAATCCCAAACAGCCAAAGCAATCTTGGGCAAAAATAAAAAAGCTGAAGGC
>JAQIFY010001650.1:0-13992 GCA_028533085.1 Varecia variegata | reverse complement strand
AGGGTAGGACTGGCTGTCCGTGGTGAGTTCCTGGCAGGTTCCAGATGGAGCCAGAGCAGAGGAACCAGGCAGAGCAAAGCTCAGCCTGGCCTGGTGGGGGGGCCCAGAGACCCCTCCCTCACCCTGCTGGGGGGGCGCCCACCAGCCCCCAGGCAGCTGCCCGCCCTGCGCACCCCACAGTCAGAGAGAGGCAGAGAATCAACGCTGCCCCCTGTGTGGCACCACAAGGCAAGGTGTCCTCAAGATGCATTCTAGCAAAATCTAGAAATAAACCGAGGCCTGTGTGTAAAAATCTCAGGCCCCTTGCTGTGGGGTAATAGGACATTTTCCTTGGCTAAAAAGAATGAAAAAAACGTATTATATATTGATACTGTAGGGCTTCTTTTATATCACGCATGCACAACTACACAAAGCAGTGAATCACCATCATTCTCTTTAAGCAAAGTTCCAGCTTCAGTGGAGAAGTCAATTCTCTACCCTTTTCTAAGACCCTGCCTTAAGGTATCTTTCTCTCTCTCGTGGGAAGGATGCAGTCCTGGTTCTCACAGTTACAGCTCCTGACAGCCCTGAATGCAAAGCCCTGAATGCCCGAAGGCCTTTTCTTCCCTGTGACAGACACACTGTGATACCTATTTTCAAGGTCCATTTTATTCTTTCAAGAGAAAAGAGGTTTCATAAGCTAATAGCAGATTTGTCATTTATGTATTTCGAGGTCATCGGGGAAGGAAACATGAATTATTCTTTCTGTTACACATATTTTTGTTTTGTGGCAGCAAAATATGAGGTGGCCAAGAAAGGGCAGAAACATAACTCTAAACCAGAAGGAAAAGCACTCATTTTTAAGGAAATATGTAAACAGTAAGGGAATGCATAACAAAATGTGTTTATGGATTTTGAATCTTGCCAGAACTAAAATAGATTTTAAGAACTATTTTAAAGCATCTTGGTAAACCTTGAATGCATCATGTTCAAATGTCTTTAGTAGACACAGGATCACTGGAGACTTAAAGTCAAGCTTTAGGAAGGAATGGAAAGCTAGACCAGAGTTAACTTTCCACCCCACAGTGAACGAGAAGAAAGCATTTGAATTATAAAAAGAAAGTGCAGACAAAATGACATCCATTTTGAAGTCTAAAAAATGTCATATAGTTGGAACCATAACATAGATAGCTTATTCGGAGTGGCTTCTTTAACCCAGTGATGTGCATCGAAGGTTCTTCCACGTCTTTTCTGGGCTTAATCGCTCATTACTTTTAGTCCATTGTCTGAGTGTGCCGTGCTTTGCCCATTCATCAGTTGAAGGACATCTTGGTCCCTTCTGAGTTGTGGCCGTTTCCTAACGTTGCTCTAAACATACATGCGCAGGTTTTTGTGTGGACATAAGTTGTCGACTCCTTTGGGTAAACACCAAAAAGAGTAATTGCTGGAGCCTATGGTAAGAGTGTGTTTAGTTTTGGAAGAAACTGTCTCACAAAGTTGCTGCACCATTTCTCATGTCCCCGTGTCATTCTTTCCAGTGCCCCAAATCCAGGTCCTGAGATCACTTCCATGAACAACCCCCTGCCTGCAAGCCCTTCTCAGGTTCTGCTTGCGGGGGGTCCCAAGTGCAGGCACTGCCCACAGCTTCATCCTCAGGCAACGTGGGACCCTCCAGGCGTATCGAATATGGGGTTTTTAAAGATGGAAATGAGTTCTACACTGAACCTGCCTCAGTTGGGATTTGTGATCATCCTTGAGAAAAAAGGAAACTCACCCAGGGTAAATTCCAACACGAACACCTACTCCTGCCTGCCTTCCCTGAACCTTGTGTAACTTGGAAGAGCCTTTTAATTACCTTTTAATTCTGTCTCAATGTTCTGACGCATCAGCATGTATAAAAGGGAGATGAAAATCCCTCCCTCTTTTTTATTTGGCTTCTAATCCCTTCGTTACAACGTAGCAGGGTCTGGTTTGGCTCAAACCACACCACATCTGAGTAGCCCCATTAAAAAGAACCCCCCTGGAGTTCGGATTTGCCTGCTCTGCCGCTGGGTCACGTTACCGCCGTCTGCCTCGCACGGAAGGTTCAGAACTGGAGGTCACACATGTGCTGGTTTATTTCAAAGTATTCCTCGTTTACCTGGGTCATTCTTAGGGCCTTGTTTTTCTTCTTTTCCTAAAAGAAGCAATCTGCACCTTTTTAGCCCTAAAGAGCAGTTAGCATGCTTAAAATCCTCGCTGATCTAGAAGTGATTTCAAAGGCATCCTCTGGTTGACTTACTTGATCTTACTTAAGGGAAGCTATTTTCAAAATAGTTTTTTCATAAGTCGATGTTAGAGGTGGGACACCCGAGGTCGTGGAGATCCCACAGCTCCTCAAGTCGGCGGGCAAGGCACAGACAGACTGCTGTCACGCCTGTCACACTGTCCTACAGCCACCAGATGTGGGCCGAGAGGATGTCGCCTGGCCTACACACCTGACCTTTATCAACAACACCAAGGTGAGTGTTTACGCTGTGCCCAGAAACTCTAAGCGCCTGTCAGGTACTAACCCACTTAATCCTGTCAGCACCCTCAGAGGAAAATACTACTGTCATCTACCTGCAGTGTAGCCAGGAGAAAACTGAGGCCCAGAGAGCTCAGGTAACTAGCTGGGAGGCTGTACAGCTCACCTCGGACCCAGAACTCCAGAGCTGAGACCAATAACCGTCCATCACCTGTGTGGACACATTGAAAGGGGGTCTGTTAGGGTGACCAGCTTCGGCAAATGTGGCAAAAAAAGCACAGGAGGCCTGGCCAGTTAAATCATAAGTATTTAAATATTGCATGACCTGAATTTTACCCTAGCAACTTTGGACTCTGTTCTCAGGAAAGAAGCGGTGATGGTTGTGGGTGACAGGCATGCCCCTGGATCTCCAGTGCTGAGAACATGGCACGTAGTCATCCAGAGGGGACCCAAGACAAAGCAGTCACCACGGCCCACAGAACTGACATGGTCACCATGAGATATGTAAAGAGGTGACAAGCAAGACCAAGAGGACAGAAGGAACGGCTTGATACGTATGGCCACTTCTGTAAGGAAAATGGTAACCGGCATCCTTGTGAGGAGACATTGGCCATCTAAATTCATGCCACATCTGCACAGAGTTCAGGAAAATGTTTCAAAAACTTCTTCAAAATTTTACCTTGTCTATACCCCACTTGTACTATGATTTATTTAATCTTTTAAAATTTGACCACTTTCTTACGTAAATAAATGTATTCAAACAAAAAGCTTGATATCACAACTATAAAAGTAAAACCATTATCATTTGCTTTAAATTGAAGGTAACTCTAAGTAGATATACACAGCTCAAAAATAAAATTCTGTCCAAATAATGTCTAAAGTTACCTTCCATGTCCACAGTGGATGGGTAACCCCATTAGGGAAATATTGGTTGAAATAAAGGATATTATGCATATAAATTTATACTAATGGATACAAAATATTCATTTTACATTTTAATTTGACTCCTTAGGAAATCTGTTTATAATTTTAACTCTGTTGAATTATTCTTGAGTAATCACTTAAAAGTCTTAATTAGAGAAACTTTACCAGCCAGAAACCACTCCCAGATGAACCCTGACAGACAGATGCTGTGGTCACTTCCCAGGTTGGGTTCTCTTTAACAGGTGTCTCAGGAGTGGTTCTCACGGGGGTCCCTATTGTCTCAGTTCAAAGAGAATCACTTGGAACCTCATCCCTGAGCTGTATCCGTTATGAAGTTACTTTGGGAAAGGAATTCCTTGTGGAGGGCACACTGTGGGCAGGTTTTTTGGTATATCCAGTAACTGATACTAATCCCACATGCCTCTGTCATAGGGTTACACACCGAGACTTTTTGCCATGTACCTCTGCAGGGCCCTCCCACATGGGCAGCGTGGACCTGTTGCCCCACTCACTTTGAGCTTGGTCATGTAACTTGCTTTGACCAACATGAGAAGACTTCAGGTAGAATGCACCTGAGCAGAGGTGCTACACCTGCACAACTTGCAATGACCTAGTGTACTCTGGCCTTCCACATATGAGCGTGCTCCAGGCAGCTGTTCCTTTTCCAGGAAGCGTCCCAGAACAACAGACCCATAAAGCTGAACTGAGACCATCCCGCAGCCTGTAGCCACGCCCAACCGGTCTGCAGCCTGAGCCACAGATGGCCCGCCAAGATCAGCCAAGCCGCAGTCTACACTGCAGACCCTGGAGTGTGAAAATAAATGTTTGTTGTTGTGGGTCATTGAATTTGGAGCCAGTATGCTACGTATTACCACTGTGGCTAAAACTAACTAATATATGTCTCTACTTGGAGACTGAGCCTTTCCTTGTCTGCCCTTGTTGAAGACTGACTCCTAAGATGCCTCCCATGACTAGACAAAAGCACTGTTTCACGGGTACCGTGAGAGGAGGGCTTTCTCTTGCCATCAATAGGAGAAACCACAGGTCTTCCTGGTGCTCTCAGTCCTTCTACCTCAAAGCAGGTCAGCTGAGTTCACAAACCACATCGCTTGAGCCAGGCAGTGTCCAGCAACCTGCCACTACCGTGGATGACCCGGGAAGAAGAAAAGGATGAAGAAAAAGAAGAAAATTGGTGCTTCCTGGATCACTCCTTCCCTCTATCTGCTCTTTGAGTTCAAAATAAATAACTCAGGAACATTTTCACCCCGATCATCTGAGACAAGACTGAGATGGGCATATAAATGAATGTATTGATTAGGCACCGTTCACAGACCTGCTCCCTTCTTTGTAAGAGGCTGTAATTTGAGTGCTGTGATTTTCAAGTCAGTGAAATGCTAAATGGAAGCACGTCGGCCAATATAAAAGAGATGCCCAAAATAACATCATAGGGAATAGATCTTTTGATAATATATTCCTAAAGAGTTTTAAGCTACATAACATTTTCTGCCCCCAAATTGGCAACTCTTGCCTTCTCGGATTTCCAGATTTCTATTCCAGACATTTTTTTATGTCGCAAAATGTGCTTACTGCTTTCCGTGCCCCTGTGCTGAATTGGTCTCTTTTGCATTTTGCAGTTAATTTTAAACCTGAGATGGATGACTTCGTTAGTGCTGAGTCACTGGAGTGGGAATGGCCTAATTTTCAGCCGTCTGTGGGCAGAGATACGGGGCCTGTAACAGGAGAAAAGCAACACTCAGCATATCCCTGCAGACACCACAAACAACTAACAAATGAATCTCTGGTGCTCTCCGAGAATGATCTTCCTTTTTTGTAGCCTTTCCTGGTAACAGAAAAAGGGTGTCTTTCTGGACACCTGTCAAAATCCAGACAAGTCAAGAACTATTTAACAAGTGTCACGGGAACATTTTAGGGCTTATAAAAGAAACACAAAGAGAAATCACTCTCTTTAGGGAACCCATGAGATTAGACAAAGATAACATTTTAAAACATACATGAAGAATGTGTATGGGATGTCTCGGTGTCAGACAAATATGTTAAAAATTCAGATTCCCTGAGTCCTAGCCTCCAGAAAAATGCTCCCATTGTAAATTATGTGCTTTAATTATTGTAAGGATTTTCACTTCCCCAGCTAAGCCATAGATGTTAACATTCAGAATTTAGTTTTAATGGTGCTAGCACCACTTACCACCTCTTTAACCGGAGAGTGAGACGTACGCAGTCAATTGCAATAGACAACTTAAGGGCTCCAGGAAGCTGAGAAGACAGATCTCGCTTTGGGCTGGGAGAGTGAAAAAAAAGGAAAGTCTTCATTTCTTGAGGAATCGTAATGTTCCCGTGCACAGAGGTTGTATTTCCTCAGAAGCTGACAAGCAGGAGGCCCATGAGTGAAATACGACGCACGTTTCCTGTCAAAGCCGAGAGTGACCGGGATGTGAACTTGAGCTCAGCTCTCAATTGGTACCTGGTCAGATGCAGCTGCTGGCAACTGCCCTGTGCCTAACAGTCTGCAATGATTTGTAATCTCAAACAGAGGGAAAAGTGGAGTAATCCTTCAATATTAATAGATGGACCTCCCCAGCCCCCCGCCACACGCGTGCACATGCGCACACGCGCGCACGCACACGGGGAGATGGCTCTGATTCCTTCTTTAAAACAGGTAGCCACTAAGTGGGGAAACTAGGACCCCTGTCCATCCTCTAAGTCTTCAGGGCTGTTTCCGATACACCATTGCCATCCATCAAACTTCAGGGATGAAGTCCCTGGGATCAACCCACTTCTCGCTGGACAGAGTTTCCTGATAAATAACACCGTATTGCCATCTTAGCCCACGTTCCCCAGAAAATGGAGATGAGGGAAAAGCTCATGTGCCAAAACTTGGGAGAGTGCAGTCCCCGGCTGCAGGAAGGTGGGGAGGAGAACGAGGCAGGGAAGGAAAAAATATATATATAAGTGAGTTTCTACCCAGCTGGACACGGGTGGGGACAGCCTTGCTGTGTGCTCTTGCTGAACATCCTCAGACGTCCCACAGGGACACCCAAGAGTCCACCTGGGGACAGAGGGGAGAAGGATTTGCCCACCAGGCCCCATGTCCCATTGGTCAGTGTCTGCCCCGTGGGCTGTTAATTTACAGCACTCCTGGGGCTGCCTGAGTGTGGGCACCCGGGGGTCCCCTGGAATACAAGTCCTCAAAGATAACAGGAATCCCTGCCATGTGCCAGCGTGGTGCTCCCCTGTGGCATGTCGCCTGGGTCTGGAAAAGTATAATGCAAATAGAGGTGGGAGGGGCCGGCCCTCTAAGCCTTTTAGATAAAGCTCTGTGTGGGACAGTTACTATGTCATCTGCTGGTTCCTAGTCTAGGGCTTCAAATGTCCTTTCGTCCCTCTCCTCCTGGAGACCTTCAGCCATGCAACCCAAGCCACAAGACCCAGCTCCGCAGTCACTTCAGTCCTGACTCTTCACAGCAGAGGTCTTACGTTCTCCCCTGGGGCGCCCATCACCCTTGATGACATCTCTTTATAACTTTGTGATGGGCACGTGCCGGTTTTGCCCATCAAGCTCCTTCCTTCTGCTGAAATGGCTGGACTTTCCTTTGGGGGACGCCTCAGTTCATTTGATTTGAGGGGTGCTGATTTCTCCACCATCCCCCATCACCCCATCCAGAGAGCGGAGATTGTTCACAGAACTGTTCTAGAGCCAGGTGTGTAGACTGTCAGTCCACGTTGCCATCCATCTCATCTCAGGCTGGTGTGTAACAGAGTCCTGGACAACAAAATGTAAACAGAAGGCTGCTGTGGGTTTCCTAGAACTGTTTTTCTTTCCTGATTTAGGCACTGTCTTCCCCTTTCTTCCTCATCTTCTTGCCTCTGATGTGATGGATATGATTGATGTGATGGATGGAGCAGCAGCAGCCAGCTTGTAGCCATGAGGGATGAGGGAAAGGCCAAGAGGATTGTACAAGCCTCAGCGATGATATCTCTGAGATGCTAAACCACCACCAGCAATTTCCTACTCCAGATGTCTCATGATTTGAGAAACATAAACAGGTATGTGATTAAGTTTCAGGAGCTGGGCTTTGTGTTCCTGGCAGCTGAAAGTGTTGCTGATTAATGTGGTTAGTTTTCTGTTGAACTAGTAAGTAATAAGGTGGTAATGACTGACGATTCCTCAGACTCCCAGATTATCTGGGCTGAAAGGAATCTCAGACAGAGATCCACCAGTGACCTGTCCCTCCATTTCACAGAGAGGAAAACGGGCATGAAAGGGTGCTTTCTGGGGTGCTTCAGGGAGTGAGGGGACAGAACCAGACCTGTAGCCACCTTTCTCAGTTCCCAGCTCATGGTTGCTTTCACCGCATCTCACTGATGTGTGCTGTCTTCAGGGCAATAACAAGAGCCAGCATTTACCGTGACCTCATGTGCCAGGTGAGGATTAAGCACTTTTTTTATATTAATTCATTTAATTCTCACACAAATCCTCCAACGGAGATACTTTTATTTGTCATCGCATTCATAGAGGAAGAAACCAAGGCACAGAGAGATTCAGTAACTTATCCAAGAATCCAAATCCAGAAATTGCAGAGTAATGATTCCAACTCTGGGGGCCTGGAGCCAGAGCTCACACTTGGTACCACGAGTCTGCACTGCCGTGGGGAGGTTTCATAAATGCTAATGTAAAATTCCAGGCTCGCAAGAGCTTACTGGGGGGGTGAGGGAGACCAGGGGTAACCCAGCAGGGCCACTTCTGTGGACAGTTCCACGGGGCACTGCTCCCATGGAACACAAGGTCAGTATGGCCACTGATGCTGTCCAACATGGTGGCCCCAGAGTTTTAACCCTGCAAGTGACAGGTCATGGGTCTCTCAGGGACCAGATAATAGCATGAACAAATGAAGCCAGGTGAATTCAGGGTGGCCTTGGGTCTGAGGCAGACTGGGGAGCCCACTCCCCCTCTGAAGGGGCCATTACGCTTCACCACTGTGGCTGTGGGAAACCATGGCCCATGTTTCATATTCTATAGGTTTTCAACAACTGCCTCAAATTGGGACTTTTTTCTCCCTCTATGTTTTAACTTAATTTAATATATCTGCCTTGCTTGTGCATCATTAAATTTTATTCTCATGTAATTTTTTTTACTGAGAATATAATTCACATACCCTAAAATTCACCATTTTGAAGTGTGCAGTTTAATGGTTTTTAGTACATTCATAAAGTTGCATGGCCATCACCACTACTCAATTCTAGAACATTTAATCACCCCCAGGAGAAACCCCATACCCATTAGCATTCGTTTCTCATTCCTCTCTTCCCCCTAGCCCCTGGCATTCCCTAATCTAGTTTCTGTCTCTATGAATTTGCCAATTCTGGATATATCACGTAAACAGAATCATACAACTGTGGTCTTCAGTGACTGGCTTCTTTCACTTAGCATCATGTTTTCAAAGTGAATCTATGTTATAGCATGTGTCAGTACTTTATGCCTTTTTATGGCTGAATAATATCCCATTAAATGGATATACCACATTTAAATCTATTATCTATTCACTTAAATGTGCTGATGGACATTTGAGTGGTTTCCACTTATTGGCTATTATGGACAATGCTTCTATAAACGTTCATGTATGAGTTTTCATGTGGACATATGTTTTCAATGCTTTTGAATATATGTCTGGGAATGGTATGTATTGCTGGATCATACGGTAACCCTACGTTTAACATCTGAGGAACTGCTAAACTGTTTTCCAAAGTAACAGCACCATTTTACATTTCCATAAGCAATGGATGAGAGTTAAACTTTTCCACATTCTTACCAATACTTGTCAGTGTTCATCTTTTTTATTCTAGCCATATTAGTGCACGTGAAGTAGATGTCATGGTTTGATTTGCATTTCTTGAATGACTAATGATGTTGAGCATCTTTTCATATGCTTATTGCCCATTTGTATGTCTTGTTTTTTTTCCAGAAATGCCTTTTCAAATCCTTTGCCCATTTTTAAAATTTGGTTATTTACCTTTTTATTGTTGAGTAGTAAGAGATCTTTTTACGTACTGAACACTGTTCCCTTATCAGATATATGGTTTGCAAATCTTTTCTCCCACTCCATGTGTTGTCTTTTCACTTTATTGATAGTGTCCTTTGAAGCACAAAAACATTTCATTTTGATGAAGTTCAATTTATCTATTTTTTCTTTTGTTGCTTGTGCTTTTATGTCACATCTAAGAAATCATCGCCCCTACTCCAAGATCAAAAAGATTTACACCTATGTTTTCCTCTAAGAGCTTTATGGTTTTAGCTTTTACATTTAAATCTTTGATCATTGTGAGTTAATTTTTGGATATATGTGAGGTAGGAGTCTGAATTCATTCTTTTGCATGATAAGAAATTAGTGGTTAACCTAATTGAGGGTCCCCTGTACTGGATAAGACACCTCTCTCTTGTAGTTTGTTTTTTGGCCTTTTCCCTTTAAAAACACTCCAGGACCAGATGGTAGCCAGCAATAGAAAGATAAACAAATTGTGATCTCTCACACAATAGAATAGTATAAGGTAGTGGAATGAACAAACCACAACTACACACAAAGCACAGGTAAACACAAACATAATGTCGCTTGAAAAAAAGAAACACAAAAATGTACATACTGTGTAATTCCTTTGTACAAAGGCAATAATAGGCAAACGTAATCATTGAGGATAGAGATCAGGATAGTGATTACCCCTGCGCAGGGCAGAGAGTAATAAGGGAAAAAAAGGGAAGATTCTGGGTGCTGGTCGTGTTCTCTTTCTAGATTTCTATGTTCTTACACGAATATGTACAGTTTAGAAAAATTCATTGCATTTTACACTTATGAAATATGCATTTTCTTATTTGTATGCTATATTTATTAAACAGTTTACTTAGAAATATTCCCTATCCCAAGGGTTTCCACCTGGATTTTAAACACGCCCGGTGTACACCCTCAGCCGCAGGCAGACCTAGCACAGATATCCTGCAAGCTGCCCCAGAAGAAGTGTCTCGTTCCAGCCCAGCGATGCCACTGTGTGGATGCTGGAATCACAGACACAGTCCCCTGCCTTGGTATCTTCACAAACACAGAGATATGCTACGGCTGTTTGCAGACTTAGGCACAGGAGGAGATGGCCTGATGGTGTCAGGTTGATTAGTTTATACGAAAGCAGTTATATTTCAGCCCTGTCCCATAGCTGAAGTCTAACCATGGAGTATTCTTACATATGGGCTGGGAGGGGAGACGTTACTTAGCAACAATTAGTGGATGGCAGGAGTGGAGGGGTTGGCTCTGTTTATAATAGATACAAGGAGTGTCATTAACTTTCACAAAGCCAGAACAGAGGAACTGGACTGAATAGTAATGATGGTTAAAAAAAAAAAAAAAAAGAAAGAAAGAAAGAAAAAAATGCTTCCTAGGAACCCCTTACTGCCAATTTATGCCAATATCAAGGCCTCTAGCGTGGATAGTTTGGACCCGCTGCTGGGTGGCATAATGCTCTGGGGCACAGCGCAGTGGCTGCAGGCAAGACTGCACGGACTTGGTATTCCAGGGAGGCGCCGCTGCAAACACACGCCCGCCACGCCAGACCCCCCACCCCCACCCTGCGGTCGCCAGGGTGATGACAACCTGACACGACAGAGAGATGGAGAACATGGCAGCGCCTGTGATCTTGTAATGTGCTTGTGGTAATGAATTCCACCCTGCCCTCTTCAAGGTCAAGACTAAACATAGTAAGGCAGAGATACTAAAGCATTTGCTCTGCTTCCTACATCTCTTGGTCGAGTTGTTTCTCTGGTGGGCAGGAGCCCAGGAGCTTCCCCGCAGAGCCCTGATGCCCCGTCCTGCAGCAAGAGGAATGATCCTCCTGCAGACCCATTTTCAGGTTACTAAATGTTTTCATGATGAAGTATTTCTCCCTCAGCTGATTTGGATGGTCCAGACTTGAAAAAGTAATTGGCTCTGCATCCAGCTGGTATTCCTGCACTCCCGGGCTACCCAGACACAGCTGCCTCCTGGGGATGGGGACTGCAGGACTCACAGAGGAAATGGATGCAGAGGCCTGGCCTCTACGGTCCTCATGGTAACAGAGGAGGTAAAATGCACATGCACATGCATGCACACACACACCCCAGTACCTGCACACATACAAACACATGCATGCACACATAGGCACACACACCCCAGTGTATGCACACAAACACATGCATGTGCACACAGGCACACACACCCCAGCACATACACACTCCAACACACATGCACATTTGCACACACCCCAGTGCATACCCCACCAGAACACATGCACATGTGCACACACATCCCTGCACACATGCAAAGATTATTGCAAAGATACCCTCTTAGGGGAATGTGCTCAGGGTAAAAGCTACATCCCCACTTTCCTTCCCCCTGCTCCCCACCTCTCGTTCCCATTACTATCAAGTCACAGCCTTCTGGTGAATCCTAAAGCAGGACTGTGTGAAAGTCAAGAGGACAACTGTCCTATTCTCTGAGGGCTGCAGGAAATCTTCCTCTTTGTCCCATAACACATTTGTAGTTAACAGATAGCATTACCAACTGTCGGGAAACGGGCAGCCCCTCTGGGATAGGTACTGCCCACCTTACCGGACTCTGCTCCATTTCTCCAGTCTCTTAGGGTGTCACGTCAAAGTCGGCTTCTTAGCTTGTCACTCTTCAGTGACCTCCCTGAAACAAATTCCCTAAAATTGACTCTTCTGAGTCCCAATCCAGACCTTTCACTCATTTCTAAAGGACATACATTTCCTTAAGAATTTTTTAAATTGGCCACCGGTGTTACGGTTTTACAGCATCCACATCACACATTTCACGGGTTTCCAAAACTGTATGTATCAAAACTGAAAAGACCTGAGCTTAAAATCAGATGAGCTGAATCACTGTGCTCTCTGAAGCTTAGAGAACCATTTAATTGGGGCAATCAATGTGCAGTAATAAAAGCACTTTTGTAGTCATTTTACTTTATTCACTTGTAAGGACAATGGAAACTGCTCAATTGAAAAGTGACTAATTGATCAGTCATATAGTCATTCAACAAGTATTTTTTGAGTGACTATTCTGTGCAAAACACTGTTAGGGGTGATGAAGTTACAAAGAATCAGAACACAATTCAATTAAATGAGGCAGATAATGATGAGCTCCTGCCATGCACCAACAACACTGCTAGATTCTGAGATCCAGCAGTGAGCAAAATGCAGATCTTATCACTGTCGGGATGACTAAGTAAAGTAGTGCATCCACTGGATTACTAGCTCTAATTTAATGAAGGCTTTGTGCTAAATAGGAGATGAGTTATATTTGGACAGAGGTGAAGGATGGGAACCACCTTCATTTCCTTCAAGTGACACGCTGCATGGAGAATGTGGCCCCTCAAGAGGACTGTGGGCTGTGGTGCCCTATGAAAATCATAGCTATGATCCCTGCCTAAGGCCTCTGAACCCTCAGGACAAAGCCAGCTCTGCCACCTACTCACTCTGAGTGTGCTTAGGACATTGGAACGCTCTGTGCCTCAGTTTCCTGATCTCTGAAAACTGACACTGGTATCTAATTTACTGTGAATCAGAAGTGCATGCAGACAGCTGCTGTGAACAGTGCCTGGAGCCCAGAGGGTGGGAGAGGGTGGCTGTCACTACTGGAAGGTCATAGGAGGCTTTGGTTCCCACTGGATCCGTTGAGAACTCTGATGGGCTCTGCAGCCAGCACCGGCGTCTTGACTACGTTAAACAAAAAACTTCAGACAAAGTAAACCTAACACAGTTTATTTAAGCAAAGAACACTTCATGAATTGAGCGGCACTCAGAACCAGAAGAGGTTCCGAGAGCTCCACCCAGTAGTGTGAGCAGCAGGGCTGAACATGGGAACAAAGTAGAGAAATCGCTTGATCCCTAGGGCATCCGCCGGGTTTGGGCATGGTGTGATGAGTTGGCTGCCTGTGGTTGGCTAAAACCGGGCTATTTCTTACAAAATATATACTCCTAAGTTAGCTTTCAGTTTTACTTACTAAGTTAGGTTGAAGCTTGTTAGATAGAAACTTAAAGTAAGGAGGCAGCCTCAGGCTAACCACCTCCTGTTTATTTAATTTAGCACGTACCTAAGGACCATCCTGTCTCAGGGCCTTGGCGTTGCATCCAGGTGTACCAACCTGTGAGCCTCCAAGTCCAGCAGAGGCTTCAAAGCCATCAAGCCCAAATGTATGCCCTGCTGTGCCCCTGTGCACTGAGCCATCTGTGCAGTGTGGGAGGGGACTCAGTATGGGGGAATCAGAGTGGCTGCTCTCCTGGAGGGTGACCATGTGTTTGTGAAAGCAATAGGCAGCTCTGAAAAGTTAAATGAATATTACCATGTAATTAAGTTGCTATGGCAGTAAATCTTAGTGACTCAGGTTCAGAAAAGGAGTGCCTCTCACCCAGGGGCCATTTTCCCCTCCAGGATACACTCGTATGTGTCTGGACAGTTTTGGTTGGCATGACTGGGTAGGGGTGTTACTGGCAACTACTGAGCAGAGGCCAGGGAGGCTGCTAAACATCC